>MINK01172433.1:20288-32716 GCA_001735545.1 Phormia regina
CGGTTAATAACCGATTAATGCCAAATTATTCGATTAACCAAATTGTTTTAGCAATACATTTTAGACATAAATAATACTATTTATAAAATTTAATCTATTAAAATAGTTATTAAAAGAATAAATGTAGATAATATAGGGTCTATCTTTATAGATCTATCACCCATTTGTTTCAGAAAATTGGCCTTGAGGCAAAATACTATTAAATGTTATTCAAATTCAAGTTAAAAATCATATTTTTAGTATTTCTAATAACTTTCTTATTTCTGTTCATGGATTAATAATAACAAAAATAAATTGTTCATTATATCCTTGAGATCAAAGGAAACAATTATTGTCTAAGGTTCAAAAATGTATAAAATTTAATATTCAATCGCATTTGTTAAAATAAATAAAAAATAATATTCAGAGACGTAATTAAGAATCTAAACATGGGACCCAGAAGTAGTGCAAAGTCGGAAATAATACTTTGTTATGCTTGCTGGAAATTTCTATTATCCGATTTAGAAATGATGTTGACATAAATTTAAAATAAAAAAAATTATTAAATTATAACACCAAAAAACTAGGTTACGGTTAATCGGTTGTTCGACACAAATTATTCGGTTTATTTTTTTTATTCAAAAATATATAGTTTTTAATTATTCGAACAGTTAATCGACCAAAATTAATCGGTTAACCAAATGGCGGTTAATCGATTGGGTACCCTAGCATTTACACCATAATACATTTTTTGTATTAATATATACAAAAAATGTAAAAAGTATGTTTAGTGTTTTATAGTTTAAAAATTAGTCATATATAATTGTGTTCAAAATCTTATTCCATGCACTTATTTCAAGTGCATGGAATTCAGCTTATAAAAATTAAATTGGGTTAATAATTTTGAAATTTTGGCTTGAAAAATATTTTTTCAAGCCATTTTTTCAATTTTTAAATTTAGAAAAATATTTTTCATTTCCCTAAATTTTTCTGAAAAAATGACATTTGTTATGAATGAAGACCTTATTAAATTAATATAAAAGATTCATTTCAGATTCATATTGTTTTCTAAAAAAATGTTATAATAAAAACAAATCAATCCAAAGAAAAGTTTTCTTTTGTAAACACTTATGGATACAAATATTACAAATACTCTCCTGATAATCTGGTATGTGATAGAAAACGATTTTGAAAACGAAAATATTTCAAATCGAAAAAGTGTTTATTTCATCACAACTTTTCAAATCGGTTCGATTTGAAAACGATCTGTATTCATTACATACCTGAATATATGTTTATTAAGCAAAAAAAAATGTTATGGTAATTTCAGAAATTTTCAGTAACATCAAATGTAATAATAGTTATTTACCTATACTGGTTAATGAATATTATAGCAATAAAAGAAAGGTATTGTTTTTCCTGTTATAAAATTTGTATATTTTGTTTAAATAATATCTCAAGTTATACATTTTTTGCAAAAATGAAATATTAAAATATCAATTTTGAAATTATTTTAAAAATAAAATTTATATTAGAAATAAACAGCATAATTCAAATAAGTATGTTAAATTTAATTATGAATTTTAGTATGGGAAATATAGAAAAAAAGCATATGTTTTTTTTTTTTTTATAAATTTTTTACATTTCGAAAACGTTGTTTAGTTATGTTGTTTTTCAGGCTATTATTTCTTAAAGCAGTGGGCAGATTTCCCTAAAAAAATAAACGTTAAAAACAAATCTAGTTATGTGTTAAAGAATCTATAAAATGATATATGTTGATTCGTTCTTTATTTTTGATTCATATCGTTCAGTTTTGCATTGTTTACTTAATTAGGTATATTTTTATTATACTAGCATTCTTATCCATTAATATTTGCTAGTAAAGTGTTCAAAGAAACAAATGAATAATTGTTTCAGTTTCATCTGTTGTCCCTTCATTCAAACATTAATCGTTCAGACTGTTCCATATGTTGCCCATACATACATCGTTCAGATTATCAATATTAAAAAAAATGAACGAACGGTGACCAACGATTATGAACAACTCTAATTTTGGCCATAGATTTATAATAAAACATCAAATTAGTTCTTGTAGATCTATAATATTTATAAAAACAGTTTACATTCCAAGATTAAAGTATAATAAAATCAGCTATTGATTATTTAACGGCTATGTGATGGAAATCACGCGATTTTAATTTCACATGCGGTTTGGAAATCGCCTTATTTATTTGTATATGCTGTAGTTCACGCGATTTACTTGTTCTGTTTCTCTCTGTTTGATCAGCTGTTTCAATAAAATCGTTTATGCATGAGAAAACAAATAACAAAGAGAATAATAGATTAAATTTTAAATATCATTTTTTTACTTAAAATTGGTAGAAAATATGACTGGTTTTTACCTAAATGAAAATAAAACAAATTAAATTTTATTTTACGCCATATTTATTGTTTTTTGAAGCCATGTTTAAGCAAAATAGACAACTTCGCTTTGGTATAAGCATGCGATTTGAAATCCACTATTTTCTTGTGATTGTGAACCACATCACACCTATTATGCGATTTGAAATCGTAATCGCCAATTTTATGCGGTTTGCGATTCTCATCACATAGCCGTAAGATAAATAAAACATTAAGATATTAATTATGAATTTTGGTATAAGAGATGACTTTTTTACATTGATGTAATTTATATATGTATGTATATTTTCGTATTCACATTATTTTCAATAATATATAAAAGTAATATAAAGAGAAATGTTTATGATGCATCTTGTAATAGTTTCAGTTTACATGAATTCTGCGTCTTGCAAAAAACATGGCTTATAATGTAAAAACAAGTAAAATATGCAATAGTTTATCTAAAAGGAAAGAACATCAAGTAAATAAAAGAGTGTAGATATTAAGCATAAATAGTTTGTAAGAAGTAAGTCGTTGGGTAAGAGATTCCAGTTTCGAGCAGTTCTCACCAAAAACGAACGTCTACTAGTGATATGTGGAATACCTTATCAAATAATACTAATGTTGCAATACATTTAGTGTCAAATGAAGTAAATTTAGCAGAATATTGTGACGACTGGTGGATAATGGAGATTCAAGCATAGACAAATGCCCTATTGAAGTTAATAAACTAATTGACATTTTTAATATATTACACCAGAAAAAAAACAATATTATGAAAATGAAAAAGGCCGTAACAAAATTATTTTTTTTTTTTTGCTCACCTATCCCTTAAATGGTATATCGCTATCTTTAAACAAAAGTTTATAACATCAAAACAAACTGCCCTACAACAAGATTTTTGAGTTATAACGTACTTAAGTATAGCCTGATAAATTTATGATGAATATTTAAGTTTTTTAAGATTTCTATTTTCCGAAGCCAAAAAAAAAAACGTAACATCAATTGGTAAAACTTATAATTACAAAAATTTCTGAATACTTTTGCTCCAAAATTTTATTAGCTATTTTTAATAATAATAAATAAATATCAAATATGATGTTACATTAATTTGACTTAGTTTTGGAAAAATAAACTAAATTTCATCAAAACCTAAATTGGAAAATTTTGATGTTGTTTTGCATTTTCGGTGACGGTATAATATTATAAATCATAAGATCTATAAATCAAATAAAAATAAATTCCCTTAGTTAAGAAACATTTATGTAAACGCTCAAACTAATGTAATATTTCGTTTTAAAGTTAATATTTTTTTGCCTTAAATAATGTTAAATATCGTTAAAATTTAAATACATTTTTTATGCATATCATTTTTCTAAACACATTTTAATAATTTAAAGAATGTAAAGAAATCTGCAGCTTGTGAACTACGCAGAAAAGATTTTTGAAGACTTCAGTATATGTTCATAGTCAAAGTTCACGCACAGCAATTTTTCTTTCTAGAACTGTTCTATTTTTTTCTTTTGAATTTGTATTTACGTTTACACACAAAATTTTACTTCAGCAATTATTGATTTAATCGGCTTGATTTGTTTTTGTTTTGAAGCAAAATGGGTTTCGAAGTAAAGGCAATTTTGTACCCTTTCATATTCCCTCTCGCTTTTTCTCACATATTCCGAATTGCTGCAAAGGTCGGTTTAAACCAACATGACAAATCCTTTATAAATGCGGTTGCTCACGTCAATTTTCAGGTGAATACCTTTAATAATTATTTTTAGTTTTTAATTATTTTTGATTTATTTATTTTTTGCTTAGTTTATAATTTTTATTTTACATTTACATTTCAATATTTAACACTTTTTTCCGGTCGTCCCTTGTATCTGATTTTTTGTTTAAAATTTATATTTAAGATTATTACTTGATGGAAGAAATGTACCACATCAATGAAACTAAATATAAAAATTTAGTTTCATTGATTTTAGTTCATAAATTTAAGAAAAATTTCTTTAATATTATTTCTTGAATGTAAAACTTTGGGGGAAATAAGCGTAGAAATTTGGAATAATCAGATTATTTTATTTGGTATATTTGGAAATATTTCTTTGAAAAAAATTTTTGTTTCATTGTATTGTAAAAATTGGAAAACTACAGCATTGAGACAATTTACTGAAGTATTTGAGTACATAGTCTATCAAAACTTTTAATTGTGTTTTTGTAGGTATTAGCTGTTATAAAATAGGAGACTTGGCTATCGGCTACGAAAATACGAGGCAAATTCTTGCCATATTATAAAGGTTGTTTAAAGAATTTTTAAGTTTCATGTATTATTGTCTTTCAACTAACTTTTCTGTTAATATAACTTATTTAAATCCAAATAAAATTAAAAATGTTGATTTCCAGCATTTCTGAAGTGTAAGTTGTTTATCCAAAAAAAAATGTGGCTAAGTAACTAGAAAAATATTACTAAGCACAATCATATCGAAGTATATTTTGAAGTTGTATCATGAGTCTAATGTTTTAGTCTCCAAATTTGTCATTGACTATATGTCGAGAAGATATTTCCCAACATTTTGAAATTATTTTTGTATAACAACGGTACTAAAATTGATTTGATATTTAATATATGCTATTTTTGAAGATGCAATTACTCATAATTAACATTTAACATAAAAATGTCATAAGTAAATAAATAAATTTCATATTATATAGATGAAAAATGGTCATGTTTTTGCGACTATTTGCACAGAAAAAAACAAAACCTATTTTTGTTATTAAACATAAGTGAACTATATGTAATTTGACTTGGAGTTTATATCTGCCACGGCTGCTCGTTTAATTGTTTATAAAGGGGATAATATTATAAATATATACAAACAAAAGAATAAATAAAGATATAAAATTAAACATGCTGATACAAGAATGAGACTCTGATAGAAAAAAGAGAAGCAGGTTCATATTTAGCACGTCGCATTTATTTTAAGTTTCATTTTAACCCTCGTATTATGAACTTTATAAAAACATTTTTTATGAAAAAATTTATAAAATTGTTATTTGTTACTCCAAACTACGAGATTTGTCCATGGATTAACATAGTATGAAGTTCTGTTGTCAAACATATAATTCGGTTTTCAAATGCTTTTAATCTTTTTATAGTCTATGTACACTTTTTTAAAACTCTTAAACGGTAGTAAATATTTGCTTTCGTCTAATAAGGATAGTGCGTATAGTATTTGTATGTAAAATATGCTGACCAAATTATAAAAATTATTTAAAGCATTTTATATTTCTGACCAAGTTTGATATGCTAAAATTAATTTTTTTCTTTATTATTATTTTTTTTTTTTCTTGAATATATTTTGATAAAAACGGTGTAAATTTGTTTGTGTAGAACTGCAGCTTTTGTTTTATTAAAATATCTGATACTTTGTTAAATTATTTGAAATTTGGAACATTTTAACCACAATTTGATTTAATGCGCCTAGAAACTTTTAGATTTTAGTAGTAATTATATACAATTTTATAAATTAAAACTTAAAACTATAGACTATTTGATCTATACTAGCTACTTGAATTATCTTTGTGGAACTTGATGCCCCAACATTTAATCAAAAATAGTTATCATCGCAATTTCGATAATAATAATTGTAAATACGAATGAAAAGTGTTAAAAAGTATCGAAAATTAAACTCTAAAATGGAGTTTCATTTAAAAATTTTATCTTTTTAAGTCGAAATGATGAGGGAGTACTTTTAAATGTATAGTATTAAAAAAGTAATATACTTTTCCATTACTAAATTGTAAATATTTTAAAAAAATGTACAGTATTAAAAAAAGTAATATACTTTTCCATTACTAAATTGTAAATATTAAAAAAAGAAAAGAAAAAAAAAGAAAAAGAAATACACAAAACAATTTCCTATTTGTTTTTATAAAATTGTATTATATTTATTAATACTGTTTTGAAAAGGCGTGAATTTCTCCCTCCGATGCCAACACCATGTTAAAGTGACAGATCCAACTCTTGCAAAATGTTAAAACTATAAACGGTCCCTTTTACTTTGAACCGATCCCGTGACATGTTTTGTGTTAGTTCTTTTCCCTCTAGGATATTTGTATATATTTCTATTTGTATTTTATGTATTCCCTTGTTTCAGACTTGAAAATGATAACTCTCCTTAATAATTCTTTCTTGTTTAGTTGTATCATGGTTAGGCTGTATGTTTTTATGAAATAGTTTAGTGTATAAATATTCAGCAATTGTAATGCTTTATGTTTTTTTTTTTTTCATTTTCTTTTAATTCTACAGAATAAATTTGATCCGAAGACTGTGAAATGTATTATTGATTTTAAAGATATGCTGGATGGAGTGTTCAACCCACCTGCAAAAGGGCCAAACGATGATTTGGATACCGATGATGAAGAGGATGAACCGGAAACAAATCCTTCTGAGAAGATTATAGAAACTGAAATGGTCGATGCATTGGCAGATGGAAATACAGAAACAACACCTGTGATATGTTCATCATATAATAAAGAAATATCTAGAATATCGGAAGAAACGGTCAGTTCGGAAAACGATACTAATAATGCTACTGTTGTAGCTAATCAAATTACAGTAGTTTCACCCTCAGCTGCAAATATGCCTACAACATTTGGCAGTGAGAATATTACAAACCATCGGTTTTTAAGAAAATCTCTAAATTTGTCTCGAAATAATTCAATTGATAGTAATGGTACACCCAGCAGTGATCACCAAATGAGACCAAATAAAATAAGAATAGAAGCTCGGATTGATTCTGATAAAAAGCAAAAAAATTCGACAAAAATTTCTGAATCTGATAATTCAAAATCCAGACGTAGTCTTCGTTACCACAAGCGAAATAAAAATCAAAATGATGGGAATGAAAAGGACAATGCAGAGCAGCCCCAACCCAAGCCCAGAGAACCTGAAATAATTGAAAAAATTTTAAATAGTCCTACAAAATTAAAAACCACATCAAAAACTCAATATAATTTTCGGCCAGCCTCAGAAGTCAACACACCCGAAAAACAAATCGAAAAAGAAACTGAAACTATACCTCAAGAGGAAATCTACAGCAGTAATTCAAATTTACGACCTGAAAATCGTAATGATAATGAAAGTATTAACGATGAATCTATTAATTCTGCGGAAGAGGTAATAAATTATTTATTGGTTTAATGCTCATTACAATTCTAACTATATTATTTAATTTGTATTTCATTAGCTTGATATATCTGAAGTTATACCCGAATCACCAATAGCAAAATCACCCAAGACTACTTCAGGAACAACAACTCGTTTACGCGCAAACTCTACAATGCGCTCTATGCGGAGTCGTACATTGCGCAATATTTCCCAATCCAATGGCAAAGTGAGTACGACACCATCTACCTCCTCTACCAGACGAACAAGACTTCATCTTTAAAACGTGTTTACATAATATTCAAGATCCAGTCCTCCTTTTTGAAACACCATTAGATTCTCAGCTTAACATTATTATACGTATAAGATCATAAGTAGCTTTCCCACAATATGTGGTTGTATTATCACAATTTTTAAATGTTGTTTGTAAACATGTGGCAATATTTTTTTAATGCTTAAAAATACGAATTAAAAAATAATTAAAATTGTGTATCATTTCATACCTTTTACCGCCTTGTAGTAGTGATAGTTGCAACTCGTTTAGAAAAAAATACATCAGTGTTTCCAATATATTTGGATCGAATTGAATTTTAGTCTTAGAGGAGGGGAGGGGATAGTGAACATAAAACACGTTTACCATTTTACTTCTATTTGTATATTAACTAGTATTCTAATAAATATCTGTACTTTATCTTATTTAGAAAATGGATACATCATCCTCAGTTATTACGACGGTAGCATCTACACCTTTACGAAACGGACGCAAGCGTGTTTTGCGAACATCTCCCAAATTATTTGCTTCTACTGCTTCTACAGCCATGTCATCGCCTGTTAGAAAGCAGCCTTGTATTGAAATAGGTAATTAGAGTATATACTCGTAAAAAACATGGATTTAAAACCTGTACAAAACACCAACAGCTAGATAATTACTTTTAAATAAATTGCTATATTAAGTTTATGCAAAATTTTAATGGGATTGAAATTTACTGTATTTTACTACTACATTTTACTTGTACATTTAGCTCTTTCTGTAAAAAGTCAAATCTACTTTTGTTGCAAAATTTTCTTATTAAAATTAAAAAAAAAAAGAAAAAAAAAACAAATAAACTACTTCTTAAAACAGATTCACAAAAAGAATTATATTTTCTTTGCAATATAATTTCCGTGCTTAATCCAAAGTAATAACATAAAATATAAATTTTTTTTATTTATTTATTTATTTATTTATTTATTTATTTACATTTTTTTGAATTTCTATTAATGGGTATATTTAGTAATATGTATTTATTATTTAAATCTTTCAAAAGTAAGTAAAATACACAGTATTATTAACTTAATACGTAGTGTTTTGTCTGTCTTGTCTTGAGCATGTGTGGTGTTTTGTGATGTTGACTTTTTTGTGCTTTCATGTTTATTTATGTAACTTTTTTACTTAGATAAGGGAGATACGACAAGGATTACATCTACTCCACCTAGTACTCGTAAACGTGGTGTAGAAAAAAAATCTATTCATTCTCCAATCAACAGTGCGGAGGAAGGAAATGAGAACAAAAATACATCAATTTCTTGCGTCACTAGTCCTACATCAAATAAAGAAAATGAAGTATTGAAAAGGAAATCCATATCAAACAGTAGTAGCTCAACGTCCAGTATTATTCAAAATAATCACAAAAAGACCCCATCTAAAGATCTACAGCAACAAAATAAAAGCATTTTAACTAGAAATTCGGCAAAAAAAGAACTTATATCTAAAATGATTATGACAAGAAAAAGATTATCCCAAGAAAATCTAACTATTCAATCATCCTATTCAAACTCTATTACAAAACCAACACATGGAAAGAGTCGGATCCCTATTAGATCACAAACAAGAATTGACAAAGTCGAAAACGTAGAGGAGAAAAAAACATTTTCAAAAAAAACGCGTTTATGTTCTGGTAAAATACCTGTAGGTCGTTCATTACGTTTAAGGATAGCCTCTACCTTAGCATCATCCTCAACTTCAACCACTTCTGTACCAATAGCATCCGGTGCTCCAGGCAAATTTACTCGTCGACGTAATGTATAAATTATAATTTTATTATAATATAATAATTAGTTTGAATCTGTTAAAAATTAAATAGTGAATTACTTTATATACATATTTTTTATTTTCTGTTTCGTTAGTTCTACATAATTACAAAGTATATCTTATATTTTATAATTCACATAATAAATATTTAAATTTAATTCAATTAATAGTGATTTTCACTTATCACGGTAAGTATAGTCATAAATCAATTGTATTTTTGCATTTATATACCCTTAAACACCACATGTCCTTGTCAGCAATTGGGTGATAGTTTTATCCATCATCCGAAAAATTACTCCTTTTCGTATTCTCAATATGTTATTTTCTGGATAGCAAACAAATTTACAAAAACAAATTAGTCTATTGATTATACATTTTTCGTTCTAACTAAATGTCGAAAAAGTTTCTTAAAAGTTAGTTTTTGGATAAAAATATTGTTACCAAAAAGTGTCCCCTGGTGCTGTCAACTTATTATTTTTCTGATAGTAAATAAATAAAATTAATTTCGATTTTTCAGAAAATGTCAAGAAAACTATGGTATTTAGTTGATGTCTTACCTTCAAAGGCATATGATCGAATATTAAATTAAAAGCTGAATATAAAAACAAATACAAATTTAAAGAAAGGTTAGTAAAATGGAAATATTATTTTCTTTTTTAAGTGAGGATAAAAATAAAGGAAAAATAAAATAAACCTACAATTTCTCTCTTAAGTAACATCATTTCAATGCTACTATATATACTATTGCAGAATATTATGTCGATACTAAGATTCACAGGTATTATGCACTTTTTGATGATTCCCCAAATTGGGTCTTATATGGGAGCTATGGTCAATTATGGGCCGATCTTCATGAAATTTTGCACTATCACTTATACAAATGTTAAATGTGTCGAATATTAAATTAATATTAACATTTTTTTGGGATTTATGCACGTTTAAGTGATTTTCCGATCTTCATGAAATTTGGCACATGGATTTATGCTTAAATAAAAACTATTTGTGTTAAATTTCATTAAAATATTTCAATTTTTAAGGTATTTTTGAGTGTTAAACTCTAATTCCGGGGAACATTTGTATGGGGCTAGGTGAAATAATGGGCCGATCATGACAAAATCAATAGGGCCTTCCTCCTTAGTGCCAAAAAAGTCATATGTACCAAGTTTCATCAAAAGTTCTCTCTCTAAAATTCAAGCCTGTAACTTTGCGCAAAAACTTACATGGACCAGCCAGCAGCAACCAGACTCAAAAAAGTTGGATTCTAAGTCGGAAACGGTAACTTTAAGGGTGTAGGAAAATTGTTTATCTCTGCGTTTACAATATTTGACACACAGTAATACCCCAACCACCTTGGGTGTAGGGTAATAAAATGTTCTAATAAAAAAGTATAAACGACAATGCTGCACACTTTTCGCCGAATGGTGACACTCTTGGGATAAGGAAAATTATATTTAGACTCAAATTTTGGGATTATACAATTTTGGCTGGAGTAATATGTGTATTTTACGTTTGTGAAGTTTTGAAGTTTTCAGTGTACCCGGACTGGGTCAATATAGACTTCAACATAATTTAACATTCTACACAACCTATAATTCGCCCTTTTGCTTTTTAAAGCTTGTTCAATATAATCATAAGGAGAATGATAAATATGAATTTGGCCACAAGAGTATTAAATGTTTCACGTAGATTTAAACCTGATTTGTATTCAATCAGTGTTTTTTATTATTATAGAGTACTTAAAAAAACTTTAAGTACCCATTATCAGGAACCCTGGTGGATATTTTTCATAGTTTCCTTAACTTTTTTCGTTCCTCTTTGCTGAATATTTCAATTAGACAGTTGTAAGCTCCCAAATTTCATATTAAGTATTTGTCCTGTACACATTTATAAAATACCTTAAGCACTTTTCCAGTATTGGGAGTTATAGTAAGCTCCAGATGGGTATATCCCTAGCAGTTTTATTCTTCACCTATTTAATATAATTTATGAAGTCGGTTAAGCCCAGGCGCGGATCTAGCGCCGCATGCTTTTGGGGGAGGAAAATAGAATAATTTTCCCCGTGGATTCGCTCCGGGTCAAGCCCGACTATACCTTTATGCTTATATATAATTTATTTATGTTAAATTTCATTAAAATATTTAAAACTCTATACCGGGAGAACATTTCTATGGGGGCTATAGGCTTCGTAAAAAAACAAATGTACCAAATTTCGGCAAATTATCTCTAAAATTGCGACCTGTACTTTGCGTACACGCTGTAAATGGACACCAACCAGACAGGCAGACATGGTTAAATCTACTCAAAAAGTGATTATGAACTGTATACTTTATGGCGTAGGAAGATTTTTTCTCTGCGTTACAATATTAGCACAAACACATAATTCCCCAACACCTATCGGTTCATAATTGGCCATAGCTCCCATATAAACCCTCTTTCGCAAATCACTTAAACGTGCATAAATACCATAAAAATGTTAATATGTTAAATAATATTCGACACATTTAACATTTGTATAAGTATAAGTGATAGTGCTAAATTTCATAAAGATCGGCCTATAATTGACGATAGCTCCCATATAAGACCCAATTTGGGGAATCATCAAAAAGTGCATAATACATGTGAATCTTAATATCGACATAATATTCTGCAATAGCATATTATAATTAGAAAGTATACTCGTAAGAACAGCTGTTTTACAATTTTTTCATTGATACATCTTGCGTTACTGTCAAATTGTTTTTGTATTCCCATGTAAAATTTTTTCGTGAGTATTTTAGTCGTCCTCTCTTTTATTCTCTCATTTTCTGTTCATAG
>MINK01172433.1:32728-51415 GCA_001735545.1 Phormia regina
CAAAATACAAGAAATTGTTGTTTTTGTAGATGTGCGAGTACTTTGTTATTATACTATGTGCAATAGTATGTTTTTATTTTCCACCTAATACAAGTATAGGTCCATAAGTGGCTTTTTTCCGAATTTTGGTACACATAGGCAATGGTGTAGGGTATCATATGGTCGGTCTTGACCGACTATACCTTCTCTCGTTTTTATATAAATTTATAATTTTTTAGACGTTTTCCCACATAATTGATGATAACTCAAAAAGTGTTAGTAATTATATTTCTATAACCTTTAATCCCTTTATAATTAATCAAAAAATATATTTTTTATGTGATTTTTTTTTTTTAGCAAAATCATTAAAAATCGAAAACGGCAAAAATTGTTCAGATTAATTACTTTATCGCAAAGCCACAAGCAATTTTATTATTTTCGAATTTATTATCAATTTTCGAATTTATTAACAATTAAGTGAATTCGTTCATTTTCACAAAATTTTAGGTTTTTGTTTGATATACCTGCAATTGAGTAGTTAATGTTCCTCATTCGATTTATTAAATTTTGAAAACATTTTCCTCATAAAATGTATAATTTTTTTTTCTCAAAACTCTACCTACAATACAGATTCTTAGAAAAAACATTTGAATTAAATAGTAGAAAATTCATATTTTATTATTTAAATTTATTATAAGAAGTAAATTATAAAAATAATTAAATAATTATTATAAACTACAAATTTTAGAATTTTCTTTTATTCGATTTTCTACTATTGTTGAATAATGACTTGTTACTCTGAATACTCCGGCAAAAATTTGTCATCATGTGTGCGTCTCAGCGACCCTGGTATCGTTCGCTCTGTGAAGAACAAGTCTCCTAGATTTAAGTGTGAAATTTGAGTAATTTGATTCTCATGTTGCATCCAACAAGTCTGCAACTGTATCCTCTGATGTTGTATTTGACATTGACGAAACGTAGGGGAATTATGAAAACGAATAGACACATAAAAGCCACATGGAATTAAATATGGGTCCCGCAAAGTCGATATGTATTCGTGACCAAGGTTTATTTAGTGGAGGCCAACTTTGGTATTCTTTTTGTGGAGATTTTAAATTTTACAAACTTCACACTTTGAAGCTACTTGCTTTATATGTTTTAATTATGTGCTAATTGTTAATGAGTTTTTTCGGTTGAAAAATGGTTTGAGGTTAGAATATTCAGAAGTAAGATGATCCGACCAGCCTTTTTCCATAAAATGACTTGTTTTACAGAGTATTTTTTCTTTTGAGGAATGTGCTCGAATTTGCGCTTTCTCCTTATTAAAATTTTCATCGCCTTAAAAGGTAAACGCGATAGAGCGACTAACGACGATGTATCCTAAAAATGTCCTAATTGTGTTGCATTTACAATGTGGTTTTTGAGTTGATTAAAAACCTGTTGTTGAGCTGTGCCCCCTTTAAAAGGAACGCCTTTAATTCTTAACATATTGATTGGCGCAGCCAAATTCGAAAAGTTTGGGACGAAACTATGGTAATCATTTACTTACCCATAAAAGCTTCGAATTCTTTGATATTACTAGAGGGTTTTAAATTTTTAACTGCACGTACACCGGATTCATCTAGCAAAATTCTATTGGAACTAATCTGACAGCCCAGATATGCTTGCATTTAATGCTATTACATTTTAAAATCATTAAGATTTTTCCAAGGAGTTCAAAATATTTTTCTATAATTGGTGCTGATATTATAATATCATCCTGATAATTTCCACAACCTTCTATACCAGTAAGAAGTTGTTCCACATATTTTTGAAAAATTGCTGGCCGTGGTATAATTTATCATTATTATTATTATTATTATTTTTTTGATTCATCATCTAATTGCATCTGTAGATATGCATCTTTGAAGTCGATCGTAGAAAAGTATTTGCCATTGCGAATAATGTGCAGTAAATTATCACCAGTTGGCAAGGGTTATTGTTCTATATCAATCTGTGCATTAACAGCTACATTAACGTCACCGCATATGTGTATCGAGTTGTTTGGCTTTTGTTGTATGCATTTCACTCAACACTGGTATTTCTTTTTTACCGAAGACGTATAATATTCGTTTTCTTTGTATCAATTTTGGTCTGTTTAAATTTCTATATGTTTTCAAGATTATAATAAAAATGGAAGCACCGGAATCCATTTGAAAATTTACAATTTCATTAAAAATCTCCAGTTGTATTAAACTTTTTGAGTCTTTATTTTTACCACACCGGCTACATCAAAAATTGTTTCAATAATATCAATATCTCTTCCATTATAAATACGCTTGTTTCCTTTTCTTTTGTTGATATTTATATTTACTGACACACAGACGGTCGAAGCTTGTTTCAGTTCGCGTGCCTAAATTTGCAATTTTCTCAGCCGAATAAGATTTAAACAAATTTTGTTTCACGTTGTTTTTATGAGTTTGTAAATTGTGTTTGGTAAATATGTTCATAGATTCATCATTAATATTCTCTTCAATAACAGCTACTGTTTTTATTGTTGACTCAAACGACTTTTCTATGAGTAGAACATCTGCCAGCGTTGCTTGCTGCTCCTGTAAAGACGCAGCTTTGACCGCACCATGAGGTGTATGGACAATTATGTGATCACGTATCATGTCGACAACGAAACTTGCTGAGCATGCTTCGGAACTGCAAATAAACTTACACTCTCTTGCAAGAACCCGCAGGTCTGCAACCCACTCCTTGTATGTTTGATTGTTTTTTCTTCCTTTTTAAAGAATTCATATCGAGCATAGTATAACAAAGTACTCGCACATCTACAAAAACAACAATTCCTTGTATTTTGTTAGTGTAAACTACCGCGCACAATGTCAAAATGATAATGAACAGAAATAGAGAGAACAAAAGAGAGGAAGACTAAATACACAAAAAATTTACATGGGAATACAGAAACAATTGACAGTAACGCGAGGTGTATCAATGAAAAAATTGTAAAACAGCTGTTCTTAGGAGTATACTTTCTAATTATACTATGATATCGAGCAGCAACAATGTGATGTGAGATTTTAAAATATTCCGTTAGCTTTTCTTTTAATGTGTTGAATGTTTGCAGTTCAAGATTTGAGGAACCAAATATTTTTTTTTTCTCCATATTTCTTGTTGCATTTTTATATATTTTACACACACATATATACATACGTAAAAAAATGTAAAGTTGTGCTACTGCGTGTAAAACGCACGCATTTAAGGATTTATTGAGACTGACTAGATAAATTAACTTCAATGATACATTTACATTAAAAGGGTTTAACAACATAGGAGAATGGCAGCCTCCATGCAGAGTAAATATTTATTATCACGAATCTCAAGAACTTTTACATTTTGCAAAAATAATTTTACATAATTGGTATGGAAATGGGGCGGATAGGGGGTGTGATAGTCCCATACAAAGAGAATACTTATACATAGGTCAACTAAATCGCAAAAAATTTTATATCTCGAATAATTCTGCAAAATTATGAAAATTTTCCAAAGAAAATTTGTTTCTTTTTAAATCACCAAAAGTTTGAAAACAAATATAAAAATCCAAATTAAAATAACAAAGCTAACAAAAAATTAGAAAAAAATATATCTAGAATGATTTCGTTTAATTATTCTTTCTTCTTAGACTATAAATAGCGAAAAAAAAACTTGAAAGAAAGATTTCCATCACATCGCACCCATGATGACTCAATAAAATATGTAGCTCTATCCAATTTTGAGGTTATAAAATTACTAATAGACTAAATAATAGAGTAAATAATAAATCCGTATTTTATATAAAAAAAAAATAATGCAATAAAAATGTACTTTTGGTTTTTGAATATGAGTAAAAATTCAAACTAATACATTCTTAAATCCCAATTTTAAAAAATATTCATATATTTTTCAATGACGTTTAGAGCATAAAGATTTCAAATATGCTTAAATTTTAAAATTATTACAAAATGAAATTAATTTAGAGAGCCATTTATAAAATGGCATTGAAATTGAAGGCAAAAAAGTATTCGACATCAACTATATGCGTCGAAAGATCACAAAAATGCAATTTTGTTTATTAAAACGTAGCTTTTTATTTTAACTTTATAACCTCTTTTAAGCAATTTTGTTATATTCATGATAAATTTTGTTTGATTGCATTTACAATATTAATTTTAATACGATTTTTATTAGTCAGGCTTAAGAATTTATTTTATATTTTTAATTGAAACACCACTAAAGTTTAGATTGGTTTCTGGTGATTATAATATTTTTTACAAGGAACGTTAAACTTTATAATTGTGCCAGAATGCTTTGGGTTAATATCCTGGTAAATATAAGTCGATCATATATTCCTAAATACCCAGCATTCGTATGGGAATTTAATTTGAAAATGTCTTATAATACGGATAATACATTTATAAATACTAAAATGCCTACTGTAGACCTCATTACATACCTCCTAACTATAACCCTTTTACCACAGCTTTTACGGTAGCTTCCTTATTTCTGTCTTTTACCTCGGTATGTGGCTTTCGATAGGCTAGAACTGAAAAAAAGCTGAAAAATTAAATAAATAAATTTAACATTGTGCTGTCATTGTAAGGAAGTACTTAGTGGTGCAAAAGAGCTGCAGAAGTTCTTTTTTTAACCTATGGTTGTCATTGGTAGGATGTTCTTTTTGTATACTTCTTGTTCCTTGTTTTCGAAGTATTTCACGCTTATTAAAAGATAGTACTTAGAAATTATTAACCTTTTTTCTCGCTAAATTTTAATTTAATTTCACTTTTTTGGAAATAGTTTTCAGGAACTTCCAGAGAAGTTGAAAATATGCACTAAGTTTCACTTTTGAAGTAGTGAAACTGTTCTTTTTTGGAAGCTCTTGATCGTCTTTTGCTGGGTATTTGAAAACCATAAAAATATTTACCTCTACAATTACATTTGTTTTTATTCCCAACTATTTCAACCCTCCTTGTGTAAAAAATTGTTGTTAATCTACAGTAGATTGTAAAGTTTAAAATACATTTTTTTGTTACATATCTTTTATTTTATTTTTCAAATAATACAAAATACTTTGCTATATATTATTATCGAATAGATTTTAAACTTTATATTAATCTTTAAAAATAATGCACCTAATTGGTTTTCCTATTTATTGTTTTGTTACAAATTAGTCAGACTTTTGTAGAAACATGTACATACATACTCCACATGTAGTTATATTTTTTGAAAGTCATACAATGTATATTAATACCGCTGTTACACCCATCCCATAACTGCTAAAATGTCAGCTTTGGAACATATTACCTTTTCCTTTCTAATCATGAAAAGTCTTCTATGTATTATAGTATGTGTATGTAGTTGTTAAAAGTTCATACATAACAAAATGTTTCATGCGAAAATGGCAACAAGAATAAGAGTCAGAAACATAAATGGATTTATTTAGTTATTACAATCTACATGCTATATATAAATACATACATATACCTACATACATACATATATAAAAAAGGTATAATATTAACTCTCCTCCATAGGAATATAAATGAATATTACTAGTAATATACAGACAGAAGTATTTAAGGGGATAGGCCACACTGAGGGTTTGTTGAAGAAGAGGAAAAACATTAAATTATTATTTTCGAATAAGAAACTAATTTGAATTTTATGTCTGAGGATATCCTATCTGACTCCTAAGAGGTCCGAACTTAAACTTTAATACTCCTTTGCTAGGATGGCACAATGGGAAGAATAAAAAAATGGGGAAAATTGTAATTGGCTAGTAGGATTCACAAAAAAATTTACATATGCATAGCAGAGAGGTATCAGGAGCGAAGTTATAGGGGCTCAAAGTGGAGTATCTCTAACATAGGCAATTTTTATTTTATTTTATTTTATTTTTTTGGAAACCGATATTTTCTACCTTTAACGATTCATATTTTATGAACCTCTAAAGTTGAACACCTCTAAAGTGGAACATTTTGAAAAGATGTCTTTTAATTAATAACAAAAGTAATGAAATATATAAAAATTTGATACATTGTCCATTATTTCGTCTATACCCCATACAATATTTTCACCGGAATAGTGGTTTTGCGAATAAAAATTTCTTAGATATGTCGTATTTATGTATATTTCATCACTCATAAATTTTTTACAAACATAAATCGTTGCATCAAATGTTTTAATGATGGGTCCATAACTGATCGCATTTTTTATGTAGGTTCCACTAATTAAAAATTACTTATACGCTCATTAATTCGTCCCCACCATTGTTAATATCTCTATATAATATTCTAAATGAATAAGTTGTAAATAAGTCAAAGACAATTTCATAATTGGTCCATAAACGAAAGTCGTGCCCATATAATCTTAATTCCCATAAATTAATTAAATCTCATAAAATTGTTAATATCGTAATAAAATTTAATACAACTAAGTTTAAGTATAAATCGCTTCGGACCATAATTGATCATGGTTCCCATATATTTCATATTCCCGAAAAAAATGTGCATAAATCCCAAATATATGCCGTTGGTATTTTCGAAATAAAAAATTTACATAAATGTATATTATATAACAAGTATAGGTACATAATTGACCGTAAGACCCATATAAAACCCACGCAATTGTAATCAAACACTTTTACTTAATGTAATATATACAAATATAAAATGGGTTTGTATTAACATCTAGACGATTTTATACATTTTAAGGCAATTCTCGGAAGTTAGTTTATATCGGAGCAATGGTAAATTATAGACCGATTTTCATTAAATTTGATAATATTGTTTTTACAGACATAAATCATAAATTCAATAAAGTTTGGTACAATTATTAATACTTCATTAAAATATTAGAATTCTGTAGGTGTTTTTTACTGTATAAGGGCTAGGTGAAATAATGGACCGATCACTGCCAATTTTAATAGGCTCCGTCCATGTGACATAAAAGTCCCACATTCATTAAATTATCTTCACAATTGCAAACTGTATTTTGTGTACAAGGTTTTCATAGGCAGCCAGCCAGACAGACATACGGACGGAGATCTATTTAAAAAATGATTCTGAGTAGATTGGTATACTTTAAGGTGGGTGTTGGATAATTATTTCTATGCGTTATAAACAAACTCTTTATACTCCAACTACCTATGGTGGAAAAAGGTATAAAAGGTAAAAACATAAATAAATAAAAAAGTTTTTGTACTATTTCTTCTCCAAAATTTAGTTTTCTTTAACGATATATATTTTTATTTTCTGAAAGAAAATATAAGGCAGTTCCAAAATCTATATTTTTATTTATTTTTCGTGGAGGCTACCAATCATCCTGCTCATTCGGGTATTAAGTTAATGTTACTGTAAAAATATTAAGAAATGGAGTTTATCTTTCTTATAAGCTTTATAGGAAGCTTAACTCCTGAACCGATTTTCCTGATATTTCAACGGTGTCGCTGTTACTAAATAGCAGAAAGAAGCAGGAAGAATAGTAGCCAGCAAATATAAAATTAAAATAGTAACGTTATGCACCACCAACTCTAAAGATCTTTAAATACTTTGAGGCTTCAGAAAGCTCTGAAAAAAGAAAAAAAGCTTTGAAGAAGATACATAAATATGATTATCTCCTAATACTAAATTTCATTAAGACTTATAGGACAAACATTTTATTAAGTGAGCAAAATGTTTAACGTTGTCTAGAAGCTCCGAAAAGAGAAAAAATAATAAGGAAATTGAAGTAGATGAATTTAATCACTAATCTCCGCTCCCAGATACAAATTTCAAAATCTCCGTTAGAATTAATAGGAGAAATAATTTTTGAAAGTAAGCCTAATTTTGAATTTCTAAAAAGAAAAAAACACATAAATCCGATTATTTCTGCACCCTGATAAACATTTCAAAATCTGTCTCCGTTAGGATATATTAATAAACCAAATTTTAACTTTCTACATCACATGGGGCTTCAGAAAGCTCTAAAAAGGAAAAAAGCTTGGCAAATTATATAGATTTAGATTAAGATTATATCCTATCTATTTTTATTTCTTATACAACTGATCATACCCCTTAATAGTTATAACATGTTGCTCTTACTCATACACAAAAAAACCAACAATAAATATAATAAAACAGCAACATCAACCAATAACATTGTACAATATTTGGCATTCGCATGGCAGTATACAACTTAAAAAAAAATCAAACAAGAAAAAAAAAACGAATAATCGTCTCTTATAATGACATGGTTTGTAAAGTCTGAAACACACGGCACAACCACCGGAAGTGCGTATTGTCTCATTAGAAATTCATACGCACCTTAATTTAGTATTTGCGTTCATTTGTTCCATTTCAGTACACGCGTTGTTACTTTGTGTTGTAGTTCAATACAATTCTTTTCAATTCAGTTTCGTTCACTACAATTCAGTTTGTATTTAGGTTGGCTGCCTCTAAAATGGTGTTAAGACTTTGTTTTGAAAATTAAATTTCATATACATACATATATATAAAACGTTTTTCTCATTAAGATTTTGTTGCAGCTTTATACATATTTTGTGGGGTATAGCAGCATGTCTTTGCATTTTGTTGTAAGTTATTCTTTTAGTAGGCATAATTAAATATTTGTAGCTGTTTTTTATTTTTATTTTTTGTTAACTTAAGATTGATGGATGGTCTTATAACGTAACATAGAAAAATTCAAAGAGTTTTGTTAGATTTCCTCCATAAGTCGTCAGTTAATTTCTAAACAATAAAGGGGGGATCTTCATAAGGTTTCCATATAACTGGATAAATAAAATGCGTTTCCGTTGCAATGCCTTATAAATTTTCACAAGTGTTTATTAATATTTATAGTTCTATAGTTGAAATAAAGAAATACATAGTTAATTAAACAATAATCTAATACATTAACTTATATGTACGTATGTATGTATATGTATGTATGTGTATAGTTAGCAAACATCACGTTATTTTTGTGGCTGTAAATTTATTTATTTACAGACTAACAAAATAGTAGGGGAGTTTTCTATATTTTTGTTTGTAATTTGTGAAGAATATTTAATTAGGTAGATGAAAAGTATGGCACTTTTTATATGTGAATCAATTTTGTTGCACATTGCGGTAATTAAAAAAATTCCATAAATTAGTTATACAATTTATTGTAGATTTCTAGATTTTAGATTATTTCTCAGCGGGCATAGTTGGTTAAATTCTTATCTTTTTAATTGATATAACACACTTTAAATCTTACAGCAATGATAGTCAATGAAATATATACTACAAAGTTTATTATAGGGGCTTATTTGATTTATTTAGGATCTTAATGACTAAAAGAGTAGTAGTTTTAATTAATTAAAATCATATTTAAAATTTTAACGGTTATAAATGTTAACAAAAGCTTAGAGTTTAATTTTTAGAGCTAACGTGTTTCCTGTTGCAGATGCATAATAAATATTATTAATCAAAAAGTCTATTTGGCAAAAAAAAAAAAAAAAATTGCAGTAAAATAATTTTTAGCATATTTTAAAAAACTTTAACTTAATAATAATAAATCAAAATCGATTTAATTTTCTTACTATGGTTCCGGTGATCATAAACTAAGAGCAACATACTATTATTGTAATATTCATATATTAAACAATTAAAAATGTTTATAGATATTTTTACATAATTATTATTATACTTTCATTTTATAATTTTTAATGATATCAATTGATACTTAAAATGGAATGAATGCTGTATTCGGCTTGGCCGAATCTATATACCCACCATCAACTTTTCCAAATTTTACGTTATATCGGAGTTGGGCGGTAAGGTGTCTGACTACCTCATTTAAAACCGCATAAAGTATATATTTTCTTTTACCGTCCACTTCCCCATGTCAACGAAATTTTGCACAAATAATTCATTCAAAAATGGGTGTGGTCACCCACCTTACCGACCACCTCCGATATAACGTAAAATTTAGAAAAGTTTATGGATTTAGATTCGGCCACTCTCTTTTTTTTATTTTTTTATTTATGCAAACAGCTTGTTTCATAACTTTAAAACTATTGATCGCATCAAAATAATTGTATGCATCATTTAAAGGTATTGTAAGCCAATATTTTTGTAAATTTATATTAACAAAATCGGACAATTTGTTTTTGAGTTATGACAATGTATTTGTATTTTTACTACTGGAACCACAGTTCATCAAAATTCTGTAGTAGATTTTCAAGCCCCCAAATTTTTTTTGGAGTTATCAAACAGAAACATAAACGTAATTGTCACGAACACGGTATTATTCAAATGAATGAAAAGTAGCTATACAAACATTGAAATATTTATATTAATTTGTACCATAATTCATGATACTGACTACGAACAAACCTGGCCAATTTATATTTATTCATATATAAACTAAGTAAGAATTATAATATTAAATAATTTACTTATAAGCAACGGAACTAATACTCAAAAATTTGTGTTCAATGGTTACGAAGAAAAAAATATGTTTAACGATAAAATTTAATAATTGTGTGAAATCAAATCATAGTTGCAAACAAATATTTAACAGTTGTATGGAAAAATATATGGTTTTAAACAATAAAAACATTGGCTTAATGGTTGCAGAATTAACCAATTTTTTTAAAATCATCTAAATGGTTGCAGAAAGAACTAAATGATTATAGAATTGACTAAATGTTTGGATTTTACATAAAATATAGTTTTATATAAAAAAATTATTATTGTTGTAGACAACCATATGTGCATATTATAATCATTAAATTATAAAACAGAAACAAAAACGTTGTTATCATGAATATGATATTATTAAAATCAAATAAAATAACCATATAAACATTGAATATTTGTAGTGATCATGCTGTAACCATGTTAATTCTCTGCATGTAGATACTGTGCAAATATATTGACCAATTTTCATGAAATTTGGAACAAAATTTATAAAAATATTTCCATTTATAAGGCATTTATGATCATTTATGCGTCTATGTGATATAATGGAAAGATAACCAATTTCAAAACAACAGCCAGGATTTTTTGAACAAAGTCCTGGTCATGTATAGACAATCAGCTAGACGGACGATCATAGTTAAATCAATTCAGAAAATGATTCTGAGCCGAAAGGTAAACTTTATTTTTGGGATCTGATGAGCTTTTCTGCGCGTTACAAATATCAGCATAAAATGAGTCCATCTATTTATGTCTCTTGAAATCAAAATTGGGCTAGAACGGATCATCCTAGAATATTTTTATTTTTTTTGGTATTAAAAGTAATAGAAGTGATCACAGATTGTAATCACCTTTTAATTTAAATTGTCATACAAAAAACTTTTCATGTATAAAAAGGGACATCGTTGATTAGAACAGAATAAAAAAATAAAAATTTAACAAAAAACTTACAATTTTTAAAAATTTTTTATTTATTTATTTATTTATTTATTTATTTATTTATTTATTTTTTTAATTTAGAGGGCAGAAATGAAGTTATTGCTTACAATTTAATATCTATCTTGATGTCAGGAAACCAAAGATATGATTGCTTCTTCACAAAATTGTAATAGTATGTGTTTTGCGACTGAAAAATTTTGCTTTTATAGAAATTTTCAAAATTTCGCGTAAACTATAATTATATATAAATGAAACTTTCGAGTCAAAAATGCGTTAAAAAATTTTGAAATGCTAAATTCTTTGAAATTTCGAAAATTTTCACTAAATTTCAAAACTTTGCTGCGTTTTGTTCACTGTATAAGATAATCGAAAAATACCTTTAATTAATCATTTTATTGATTAAAATTGATATTATGGAAAAAAATTACTTATATCGGCTATTGATGTTAAATGAAGAATTTTGTTTGCTTAATACTAAAATTTGGATGACGTCACAATATTGTTATTCGTCACATGTTCTTAAACACACATACTTTTAATTATAGTTCAAAAATAAAATCATTTTCTATGTAAAATTTATAATCGAGTAAAAAATAAGCTAAACATTTTTTTTAAAATGCACGTCTAAAAGAATAAAAATATCCCTTTTCCCTTTATATATTTTGTAAAGTCCTTTAAATTTCTCTTGCTAATCTTTTACTTTAATCCTTGCACGTTTATTAACAATTTATCACCTTTAAAAAAAAGAACACCAACCCTTTAATGCATGTCCTATTTTAATACCACAATTTTCCACTTATGCATATTATATATGTATTAGAAATAAATTTATCATTTTATGTAACATTTAAATATGAACCCAGTAAACATTTTAAGATAAAAGTAAAAAAAACGAATAAATTCCTGATCGTCTGAAAAATCAAAAAATGGTCAGAAATTCATTTTTTAATATTTTATCAGAAAAATTTATTAAATGAAGAATTTTATTTTGAAAACTTTTTGTCTTTTAGATTTGAAATAGATTAGAGACTGATTAGAATTTCCTTTACCATACCGATACGATTTCTCTGCAGCCATTTTCATAATTCATATGCGAAAAAAATGTTTACTGGGAAATACACGCGTGTATTTCTATGAGTTTTTATGTAAATTATATAGAAAAATATTGTTGTTTTCCTTTGACTGTGTAACAAAACATGGTCAGTTAAATATTAAGTTCATGTTTATGTATGCAAATATCAATACATATAATAGTACAATGAAAAGCGAAAATAAACACGAAATTATAGTGTGACTTGAATGTTGTGAAACAATAAAAAATCAATGATGATTTTTAGGAAGAAACAAAGATATAAAAACAGAAATAATATTATAATAAGTATATGCCTAACTGACAAATTGAGGAATATATTTCCATTTACCGTTCGTCCATATTTTTGGAAGCAAAATTATATGGAATACATTTAACAAATCAGAAAAAATATTCAAGCATTAAACTTAAAAATATTGACATTATAATTGAGAAAACTATTAGGTTAGTGTAAAAGTATAATTTCTACAAAAATGAACCTGAACACAAAATTGAGATATTTGGATAGAGTTATTTCCTTTATTTAGATCTTTTAATTCACACATAATCCTAGAAATTAATAGCAGTAGTTTAGATTATACAACAATTTAAAATTGTCAGATGTCTGGAGCTTTAATTTTTCTAATCCCTTTTTTTGCAAAAATCTATAATTTTCTAGAGGAACTAAAAAACTTTTTAGCTTAACCTAAGAAAAAAAAAAACAATTTATTCATATATACGAATACGATTTATTTAATTTTCAGTCACACTCTGTTGGCCTCTTTATTAGCACGATGTTACGAATTTAACACGAACTCTATTATACCGCTACTACCTATGACCAATACAGCTATAGTATTGGTTTTCATATAACGGCAAGAGAGCGAATATTATATACATGTGTAAGTATTTTTTTTCAAATAAAGTAGCAGCGTGACCAAATCAGATAAGAAAGTTGACACATTTTCACCATATATTTTGACATTTGACATTCGGAATTAGACATGGGTTAGTTTTTTCCAATTTTTTTTAGTTTGTTCGTTAGTTATTTGGTCCCTAGTAATAGAGAATTGTTTGGTTATTTGGTGAATTGTAATTTTAAGACTTTAATGCATACATTTCTATTCATATAAAATTTTAGCCATAATTTTGTATTCCCTATAAATTTGTGCATTAGGGGGAGCACAAATTAAAACTAAGAAGATCCTACTTCAGATATTTGTTTGATTTAGTGTGAGATATCTATTGTTTTCTTAAGACTATATCCTCATATAACTAAAAGGACTGCAGGGCAAATAAATTTTTTTTATTTATTTGAAAGCATTTAGTATTCATGAAAGCATGAATACTAAATGCTTTCATGTAAAACATATTGCACAATTGGGAAAAATCAAAATTTTTTGGAAATAAATCAAGTGATCAAGATACACACCCTTCCGAATTCGACCCATTTTATATGTAAGTTTTGATTTTAGACTATTTTTTTCTCAAATTCCAAAGAACGAATTGACAAGCAGAATGTTTTTCAATGTTTTTAAATACTGGTCAGAATTTTACCAAAATTTGTGCCAGCTATTAAAAATGTATTGTTTATAAGGCTTCTAAATTATTTATAAATCTTCTAATTTTTTTTTTATCGGAACAAAGACACGTCCACCTCCCATATATCCTGAAACTAAAAAGGATTATATTATAATTTTGTATAATAAAAAGGAAATTTATAATTTTTTCTAATTATTATTTTTTTATGCCTTACACCACCATATGTCCAACCTATAATTTTTTTGGCACAGTACATGATCGGCCTATTATTTTACCTAGCCCCAATTCAAATGTTTTCCCAGAATAGAGTTTTAACACTCAAAATTACCTTGAAAATTAAATTATTTTAATGAAATTTAACACAAAAGATCGGTCCATAATTTACCTTTGCTCCCATATAAACCCCTCTTTCATAAATCACTTTAACGTGCATACATCCCATAAAAATATTAATGTCAATTTAATATTCAACACAAATAACATTTTTATAAGTATAAATTACAGTGCAATGAAATTCTATTAGTATTTTTATATTTCACTTAATAGTATAGGTCCATAATTGGCTCCTTCCCGAATTTTTCATTGTATATTTTTTATATTTTTTTATATTCTTCATCAAATTTAAGGATTTTTTAGGTTTAAGTGAAAAATATATGTGTGATTATGAGTAACAATATGTATATATTCTAAACAATATTTTTAAAAGATAATAATAGTTTTAATCTACTAATATTCTGAAGTATTTAAAAAATAATAGTTCGACACATTTTATCAAAAACTGGATTTTTGACGATTTTTTTCTAAAAACAGGTTAAAACCAGCTTTTTGATTCCTTAATATTAGCTTTAAATTCTCTGATTTTAGAGCCCTCTAGTAGCCACAAAAATAACTTTACTCGAAAAAAACTTTTAAAATGATATGATCTATATTGTTACCTTTTCAAAAACGTTTCTTTTAACTCAATTTGAAAATTTTTTATATTTTGATTTTTGTCTATGGAACAAAGCACTGTGCTTTGCAATATCACATAATGAAATTATGTGAAAGTGTAGAGATATAAAAAACATAGTAAATTTAAATTTTAGTTAAAAATATTGAAACATTATTTTGACTCCTTATAAATGAAACTACCCTAATGTACATATATGTGCGATTATTTACTACATCATAGTGACTTTACAGAATTAGCCAACAATAAAGAAAATAAAAATTGCAACTACCAACAAAATTCTACTACATACGATTAGGAGTATAGCAAGTAGTTTAATGTTTATTTTATGTGCAAAATAGGAAAAAAATAAATAAATAAACGAAGGAATAGCGACAACAGTGCGTTTTATATGTTACTCTGAACTTTACTAGAAATAGTAAAAAATTAAAATAAATAAAAATGTTTAAAAGCCAACAAATTCATAGTCAAGTTTATATGGCCTCATAGGTTTTTTTTGTTTATTCTTTTTTTCTAGTAGTAAGTGTTGCAAGTTGCTACGCATATTAAATTAAGGAAGAAAGTTAAACAATGGTTTTGTCACAATGTTTATTACATTAAATAAAATTAAATTTATTATAATATATTTTTAAGCACATAGTGTCATATATGTGTCATATTTTTATAGAAAACTAATAGCAAATTTACAACCTGGTAGCGAAATAACTTTAATTTTTGCTATATTTGTAAAAATTGCTTTATTTTAAGAAAAAGATAAAAATTTCTTATATTTATTATGGTAGAAAATATTTTTTTTTATAATTTTAAAAACTATAAGACTAATAACTTTATATTTCATATTTTCTCTATATGCTACAGCCTTTTATAGTCGACCATTGTCTTTATGCTAAATTAATACTATTTTTTTTTCTTTTAAAGTATTGCTTGTTGCTGGGTGTCACAGAAGTAGAAAGTTAAATATTTCAGTAACTTCATATACAACCTACTAGGCTGACCAACTAACAAAACAAACAAACTACTACTTACTTTCTTACTTACTTGCAACAGCAAATATACCAACAAAAATATGCTAAAATAACGCACTTAATATTTTTACCCCCTTGTACCATCTATTGGCGTTTTATGCCATTTGCTATTAAAGTTTTTCTATTCGTTGTTTTTTTCTTTTATTGGTGTTCATGAAAGGCATGAAATATTAGTTTCAATTCAATTTGGTACTACAACTCGACGACTAAGGCCAAACTAAGTTCATGCTATTTTTTTTTTTTCAAAAAAACTTGACTGTTGCCTGCTGTAGTAGGCAACGCAGTACAAAAAAATTGCAAATGTTAAACAAAAGGGGGAGTGAAAATTTACATGTAAAGGTCAGTGAACCTTCAATTAAATTTAAAATTTAACGGATTATAAGTTACAAAATTTATTTGTTAATTTGTTAAAGAAAAAACTAAAATTACATGAAATCCCATATAAATTTTTATCTTTTGGGCTTAAATAAAAAAATTAACTAAATAAATTTAATTTAAAAACAAACTTAATTAATGTTGTTAGTAATTAAAATTTATTTGATTTTAAAACACAAATGTTATAAAATTTTAAGAAAAACAATTTTAGTTTTACATTACACTTGTAAAGAAATGTAATTTAATCCAAGCGTAAAACAATAATAGTTTTTTTTTTTATTTAAGATTTTTTCTCTTACGATAGCTTTGGATAACTTAAGTAATGCCAATGTTAGAGAATTTATTTCATTAATTTCAAATTTGTACATACCATTTTTAAATTAACGGCTTTTTAATTGTTTTTTTTTGTGTATGTGTGTAACGCATTTGAATTTAAAATCAATAATTACTTTAACTGACTGACGCCAGTCGTTTGAATTGTTTTAATAGTTATGTTCAGTTTCTTTTTTATTTTATTATTTTAATGGTTCATAAAATTAGCATCAGTAATTAAAACAAGTTGCCTTTTACATACAACACCCCAACATAGGATTGGGAAATAAATGTTTTTTTTTATTTTTTATTGGTTAGTAAATAATTAAAAACAAATGTATCTACAAATGCAACTTTTTAGTAGAAAGTTTGATTAAGTATAAAATAAAAGTTACAAGTATTAGATGATGAAATTAAATACCTACTTAATATACTTATATAAGCAATAGATTTTTATGAGAGTATTTAGTGTTAAAATTTTTACCATCGTCTAATAAAAAATTTAAATATTTTCTTATGGGTGTAATTAATTAAAAATTAATTAAAAAAAATTTATTTGATATCAAAAAGTACCTTCAAAAATATGTTGGCTTATGAAAATGTTTACTACTTATCTAATAACCTGATACAGAGTTATCATTATTCTTTTTGTTACAAATTTAAGTAATCGAATTAAAAATTACGCTAAATAAAAAATTCACTAAGTTTCATTTAGTAGCTCAGCAAAAACTTTGCTTGACATGAAATGAGTCGAGAAGCTAATAAGAGCCTTTATATTAGCTTCTCGACTCATTACATGGCAAGCAAAGTTTTTGCATACATATAAGATGAATAACTCATTATTTTAACATGGTGATGTCATTAGAGGCAATTACTTATTATATATTATTACTGGTAGGCATTTCAGAAAGTCATTGCTTAGATGCTTTTATAAGAACTAATTACTTTAAAGCAATTCAATAACTTATTCATTTCAAAGTATTGTAGAAGTCATTATTAGACAAATGTATAGTAACTAGTTACAGTATCGGTTGTAAATTAGTACTAAAATATGGAAAAATAAAAAAAACGATATATTTTTTAAACATATATTAAAATTAAAGATTATAATTTAATACTAAATTGTCGAAACTAAATTTTCGTTCAATATAGAAAAACAAGTAATTAATGTATTTTCATGTTTTACCAACTCTAAAATTACATATATTATTTTCATAATTTCAACAGTGTTGTCAGGACTTGGGCAAAAAAGAAGCTAAATTGGACTTTAAAAAAAGGTCAGAAAAGGCTAACTGCCCCAAAAAGTAATGCGAAAAAAGCTTAGTTTTTGTTATTTCTTGAAAATGTATTAGGGATTATTCTATGGATAATAAAGTTTTTTTTTTTAAATAATTATAGTCTTCTCCTAGAATGAAGCGCTGCTGTCGAAAATTTTCGCTAAATATAAAAAAATTCGACTTTTTGTGCGAATTAAGAAGCAAAAGTGTTTAAATTGTAATTAAAAACTGAAAGATAAAGCGAAATTTGTTAAGCTAAAAGCAAAATAAAAATAATAGATTTAGCATTAAAAAGGTTAAACTGGCAACACTGAATTTCAATGAAAAGATTGATAAAAAATAATATTTTAAAAAATCTGATTTCAATTAATTGATTACATATCAGGTTGAAAATAAGTACTTACTAATCTACATTCATGTAAGGCAGAAAGTAAGTTGTCATTAACAAGTTTTTGCTGGAAGGTTAAAGCCACTGCGTATCATGCAATAGGCTACCAGTTCAACCCTAAACTGATATTATGTGAAATTAATGTATTAGCGACTTATACGAAAAACAACAAGTGAGAATGTTATATTCGGCTCGGCCGAATCTATTATACCCACCATCAAGTTTTCCAAATTTTACATTATATGGAAAGTGGGCCGTAAAGTGTACGGACCAAGCCTACTTTTTGGTTTCCAAGTTTATATTGACCTTCAAACTATACGTACAAAATACGTTTCGTTATCGTACATACTCTTATTTGATAGATATCGACAG
>MINK01172434.1:0-11275 GCA_001735545.1 Phormia regina
TATATATATATATATATATATATATATATAGAATACAAAGTTTAAGTTAATTACTAATAACACAAAAACTTCAAAAAATTAATTGTAAAAAGGCAACAAAAATACTACAAATATACATTCTGTTGGCAGTTTAGTTTTTTTTTAAGGCTAAATCTAGCCTTTTTATTTTGCTTTTAGCCTCAAAATTTTCGTTTGACCTCCTAGATTTTTTCTCTAGCCTTTTTCTATTCTTAACTTAGCTTTAAAAAGGCTAACAATTTATTTATTTTATTTTAAAAAAAAACCTAAATTTAATCATTCTTGTGTTTTAATTTGCACAAAAGATCGAAATTATTCATATTGAAGAACATTTTTTTTTTCCTACGTCGCACTTAATTTCCTTGAAGGTTATAATAATTTTTTAACAAACTTTTTTGTTCATATCAAATATTTATGTATTATTTACAAATTCGCTCATATATTTTTAGAAATATAAAAAACCAATAAGGACAAATAAAATATGTGCGGTATTAAATAAAACTTTATATTAGCTTTATTTTTCGGGGCATTTAGACTTTTCTGACCATTTTTATAGACCAATTTAGCCTCTTTTTTTCTCAAGCCCTGGCAACACTGGTCGGGTGTTAAATGTAGTTGACATCCTGGCAATACATATGTAAAAACATTTTCGATATTGTGCCTCAACACATATAAACGTTGTGCGATTTGTAAGAATTTAATATATTTCAATGAAGTAATTAATTTAAAAATATTTTTTACATTGATTATTATTGCACGTGCACTCTTTTTTATTATTTTCAGTCAATAAACTTTATTTGAAACCCGACTTTGTCAATTAATTACTAATCAATTTAAAAAAAAAAAACAAAGTAATCTTATTTACTATTTAAAACTATACTTTGGGCGTTGATGTAAATGACTTCTAATTACATTGATTAAAAATTAAATTAAATAAATTCTTATCTCTTAAAAATATTCTTATTCAATATATATTTTTAGTTAGTAACTAAATTATAAATAAAATAATGTAATCAATTGACATACACATTGAATTGACCCCCTTGTATTTTGTATAAAATGAATCATTTATTTTAATAAATGTTTTAAAAGAATTATAAACTTAAATTAGTTGTTAGAATTAAAGCAAACATATTTCATATATATTTAGTATTTATTAAGATCTTATTTTATTATTAACTTATTAATTTATTATTTTTCCATAAACTTTTAAACATTCTAAAGTAAGACATTTAAAATTAACTTTTAAATTAAAAATTTATGTCTGTTACATTATTACTTTCACTTCATTTGGTTGGGTTCAATGCTTTGAATATCACATATATATCCTTGAAAAAAGAGCTGATGTGATTCATAAAGCAATAATTTTATTTTCTTTGAAGACCCATACTATCATTACAACTTCATATTAAATTAAGAGATAATAAATGTATTAATATTTTATGGTGTTAAAAATATAATTATAAATTGAATTCAAAGAAGATAACAAAGTTTCGACTTTGTATTCGTAATAAATTGAGTAATCGTTTTAAAAATACTCTTAATGACAAATTGTTTATCAATTGTATTTATATCAAGTAATTTAATAAATTCGTTAAATTTACATAATATATACTAATATAGAAGTCAATAACGTCTATATATAAACAAATTAAATAGATAATATATGTCTACTAATTGTACGTATGTCAACTATGAATATAAATACCCGCTAAGATAATAAGTGTTGAAGTATCCCAGCAAAATCTTAGTAGTGACAGGTAGTTATGAGTGTAGTTACTTTTCAATGATAATAACATACTTTATGCAGTACATGAAAGTAGATTATAAAAATTATATATTTCAAATTCGTCAAATCAGTTTAAAATAAATATATTTGGAAAAATATATATGAACTTTTTATGTTTTAATATTTCAGTATATATTTATAAAGTAACGTAATGTAACTAGATACAAATCATTTTGCTAATATAATAATACCTGCCCCAAATAACATCACCATGTTAAAATAATAAATTATTCATCTAATTTGTAATTACATGGACACTTAAGTACTTTTCAATATTTGAATTTATTTTTATTAAATTTGCATAAATGTATAAATATCCTAAAGAAGAGATACCTACTACATATATAATACTTTATATGGATAATATGGATAATTATATTTCTTATTAAGCAATTATCCATATAAAGTATTAATTTGTGGTATTATTAATATTTTTATCTTTTTTTTTCACTTCCATGAGGTTCATTGTTTGTTAAAATGTGTAATTAAAAGGCTTAAATTCTGATAAGATAAGATAAGAATCTTTAATAAAGTTGATTAATTAATGTTAAAATAAAAGTTTAATTTTTATATTTATTTTCCATACTTATTTATGTATGTATGTATGTATGTATGTATGTATGTATGTATGTATGTATGTATGTATGTATGTATGTATATATTCATATTTTTTTTTAATTTTTTTTTTAATGATAATGAAATTGTGGTTAAGTACTTGGAGTGTTAAAGTGTTGTTTTTTTTATCAGTATAAGTATCAATATAAAAAAGTACAGGTAAATACAAATGTATTTAGTAACAATTTGAAAAAGTAAACAAAAACAAGCTTTATACGACTTGGACTTTGAACAGTTGCGATTGTGAAGCATTTGCTGTTTATTGTTAATGTCCAGGTGCGTATTTTGTTTATTAATTTTTTCAACCTTTATTTTTACTTTAAAAAACGAGTTCATAAGTACGAAAAGTTTATTAATTTGTATGTAAATATATGTACTGACAGCAAAATAGCAAAATATTTATAAATAATTAATATATATTTTGGTAAAATTTTTATTAACATTTTGAATATTTCGGTGAACTTTTTGGTAAAAGAACTTAAATTTAATAAATGATGATTTTACTAGAGAACAACTAATACTTTTTTCTGTGTACATTCATACATACATATGTATTCTGCTAAATTTTTTAAAAAATAAATTTTAATTCTTAGATAAGATTACTAATGTGATTTTATAATTTATGTAGCTTTCCGAAAACGTGACATATCTATGTAATAAAGTCTAATATATTATATATATCTATGACTCTTACCAAAAAGAAATTTAAAAAAAAGTATTAATAAATTTTACAATTTTTTATTTTTTTTTAATTGTTGTAATGTTTTCAAACTTTCGATAAACTATAACCTATCCTATCCATTAATTATAACGATTTGAGAATATTACATACAAATACTAGATACATATAAGATTTTTATGAATTACCTTTTCCAAGCATTCTTGTCCTATGGCTTTGGGGTCCCATTTAACGGCTTGTTGAGTACCGTTGGGTAAATTAACAATGCACCACATTTTGAAAGTAGTTTGTAACTTGTTGTTTCAATAAGATATAAATTTTATTCTCTATTTTTACTTTCTTCCTGTTTGAGAGCACTCAATTTTCTTCAGCTGACTAGATAAAATTTGTATCTTGAAGATACTCTTGTAATGTGTACTTTTATTTTTTGTTTTTTTAGTTTTTTGTTTTACTGCAGTTTATGTACTTTGTTTTGTTCTTTCTTCTTTATTTTGTTTTTATTTTATTGTTACAAAATGCTACAGGTTAAAGAGTTTATTCTTCTTTTCCTTTTTTACTTTGTTTTGTTTTGTTTTTCATTTATTTATACACAGATATGTATGCATGTGTATTTATGATGGTATGTGTTTTAAAATATAAACTTTTTTTAATGTATGATTTTTATTATTTTGTATAAAAATATTTTGGATTTTTCCCTTTTATTTAAGTATTTGGTCTATATATGTTTGACTTTAGGTAGCCACGACATTTATTGTAATGACACAAATTTTTAAATGTACAAAAAGTTTCCATTTAAATTCTTTTTAAAACGATACCTATAATATTAAACACTTGTTTCTGGTTAATTTTCGCGTTTTTCGAGCTTCATTTAGAAAAATTTGCAAAATTATTATACAATTTTGTTCCAAAGATTCAGTCATATGGTTTGCTTTCACAATTTTATATTATTTGCAGTATTTTGTTTTATATTAATATAATTTTAAACATTCCGCTATTTCCGACAAATAACGAGGAGCTATCAGAGCCAACTGAATAAAGTATCGCCTACAATTCACATCATAGATATAACATATAATTTTTTTTTTATTTAAACAAGAAATAATAAAAATATGCATTTGTTCTCTCTTTTCACCTTCTTTGTTTAGCTCTCTTTTATAGAAATAAGTTTTACTCTTTGTATTAAAATAGAGTGTAAATGAAATAAATGGCGCAGTTATGAGAATATTTTTCAGGAGTAGGTAATCTTAAAAATCTGGGGTTCACAGCTTAACAATTTTTAATTTTGTTGAGAGATTTCGATTTTGAGAATTTTTATAGAAAATTTCTTTGCTTTTGATTAATATTGCTATTTTATATCTTTTGGGTAAATATTTTTATTAATATAGAAATATTTGCTTTGGATCCAACGTAGTTTATAATGATGTTCTATTTCTATAAAGTTTTGAACAGATTCGGATATATATATATATATATATATATATATATATATATATATACTATATATATGATATATATAATATATTATATATTATTATTATATTAATAATTATATATATAATTATATATATTATATAATATAATTAGGTGATTAATATTAAAATATTTTTATTAATATAGAAGTATTTGCTTTGGATCCAACGTAGTTTATAATGATGTTCTATTTCTATAAAGTTTTGAACAGATTCGGATCGATATAAACTTGGAAACCGAAATAGGCGTTGTTCGTCCACATTATCGCCCACTATATATATATATATAATATGTTAATAAATTTTGATTTGATTTATACTTTTTAAAAACTGTTCAAAAGACTACATTAAGAAATCAAAAATAAATTGAAGTTTTTGTTAAAAATACTGATATTTAATTTATGCAAAAATTATTAGATTATTTAATATTTCAAGCTAAAAGCTTCAAAAAGTTGAAACAATATATTGGAACATATTTAGAGTTTATCTAATGTAAACAGATAAATTGAAATATTACTTAAAACTTTCAGACTAACCCTCGTTAACGCTCATAAGAAACCACCTAAAAATGCAATAAAATGTCTCACGAATCGACTTTGTGAGGTCGCACATAATACAAGTACATAAACAAAAAACACCTTGATACAATTCTTATTTATTGCTAAAGGGCAAACATTTTTCAAAGTGACATTTTAAACTTTTAAACCTTTTGTTTGTATCTAGACCAGACCAGGCGCGGATCCACGGGGAGGGGAAAATTTCCCTCCCAAAATGAAAACTAAATGAAAAATTTGTACTAAATCTTAAAATTTCTGGAAATCATATTTTCTCCCCCAAAAGCTTGAGTTGGATCCGCGCCTGGACCAGACTAATAAACAAGTATGTTAATACATCATCATTAATATTTATTGATTTTTTTTTTATGTATTAAGAACTATTATTAACATTGGTCAATTTTTTCTGAGAATGCTTATTTCCATCAATGAAAAACTACTTATCCAATGTACTTCTTGGCCAGATGGGTTACAATAACTAACGTATGTATATATAAATGCCAAACGAGAATTTTGAGTAAAGCTTTCTTATGAATGGGTTTGTGAATCGACTTTTCATTAACTATAAATGGGTTTGTGAATCGACTTTTCATTAAATATATTTACAAAATACGATCATATAGGTAGGCATTGCCATTTGTGTTTAAGTAGTCGAAAAAAAAAACAAATGAAATAAAATTCATCTGTCTTTTAATAAAAAATTTAAATGTTATTATAGTTAAACATAATTTTTATGGACAATTTCAATACGTAAAGCTAAAACTCCTAATGACCGGTTCAAGTTTTTTGTGACCGAAGTGTCTTTCTAAAAAAAATTATAATAAATTCTACAGTATTTTACAACAATTAAGTAAGAACTTTTCATTCAGGTTGGCTGAAGCAATTGTAACTACTATCTGTAACTTTTTGCCAATCTAATTTAAGTATTTGATAGGCGTTATAGCTTTCTGAGTTTATATCGAATCTTGTACTATTTATATAAAATTTCGTTATCATACATGTTTTTGTTTAAGAGATATCGACGGAAACGCTTAAAACCAGGGATTCTCACAAGATCTTGCTTCGCGGCCCCTTTTTGACATTGTGATGGAGATTAAATATTATGTAAAGATAAACTAATTAAAACATAATATTAAAATTTACAATATTATGTTTGTTTCATGAGATGTTTAATTTAAGAGCGTTTTTCGGATAGAGCATATCGAATATTATCCTTTGCATCCACTCCACCTTAAAATGTATGTTCATAAATTTCGCTCTATTCCGACTTAAATAGTTTAAAATCTGTTGGTTCAAAATGAAATTGAACACTTGAACACACATTTTACAAATATCTGTAATTTTTAATCGGCTTTTTTGATTTGCACGAAATTTGGTACATGCGTAGCAGAAGTGTGTACAATGATAAGTTTGGAAGGAACACCCAATAGAACACTCAAAGGCAAAGCTAAGGGAGCTCAAAATATGGTTCATTTAAAATAGAAAATAATTGCGAAAATCCAAGCGGTCAAGCTACACATTTTCTTGAATTTCATCACTCACTTTATAACAAGTTTTGACTTTAGTCTATATTTCCTAAAATCCGAAAATGGAATGCTGTTGTTAAAAGTTCTCGATCAAAATCTATTGGACATCGGAAAAATGTGAATTTTAAAATTAGTCGTTGATTTAAAGGATCTTACATGTTAGCAACGTATTGGCAAACACAATATTAATAAATATATTGTCTCTGTTATTACATATAGATAACATGGGGTCCTAATCTATAAAATATATATGTATTTTATGTTCCTCTGAAGATTTTTAGTCCGTCAATCTAGACCAACGGTTCTCAAATGGGAATTCGTAACGACATTCGTCGGAAGTCGCGAAGATATCTTGAAAAATATTTTTGAAAACAATTTTTTTAAATCTAAATATATAACGACAGGATGATTCTAAGGTATGGAAAAAGCCCTAAATTTTATAAATTCAAAAAATCTTAATAGTTAACATTTGCTAGATGGGTGCGGCTTCTATTATTTCGCAGATAAGTTTTCGGGCCAGAAAAATACATTTTCCTTTAACGACTTTCTAATTTAAAAATCCTTTCAATACGAATATAAAAAAAAACAGATTTATTTAAAAAAGATTTAAAATGTAACTCATATCTTAAATATTTAATCTAAATCAGCAAATTTAAAAGCACCTTAGTTGGCATATAGCAATGCTTTTCCACTAGTTGGCTCCGAACTCCTAAAAGTATTTCTATCAGCATTCAAAGTAACGATATTTTTTGATCGCAGATAATGATATTAGATATGCAAAAGAGTTTCTTAATATCAAAAGTATCATAAAACAAAAACAATGTCGCATTTTTTTTTCTTTTAAACTAGTCAAAGTTGCGGTGGGTGGCACTTCCAACGCAAAGTCAAAAGTGGGCCGCGAAGCAAGACCTTGTAAGAACCCCTGATCTAGACCTTTTATTTTTAATAGGGTGAAAAAAAAACTACCAGTTAGTTAGATACTTTTTTAACAGATTCATAGAAACTTTATCTTTTTATGTACATATATCTCAAGTTTATCATTGATTTCAAAAACTTCAAGAAATGTTCATTAAAAATCAATATTTTTTAATATTCTTGTTTAGCGAATTGTTTCTTCTAATATGACCTTTGTACACAAATCAAAAATTCTCGATTACCTATAAATTATTTGTTATATTCTAAATAGCACCTAACATCTTTATAATTTCAAATTATTTTCAATAATGTTCATTGACATTATTTGCAAATGCATAACAAGAAGAAAACAAAACAAAACAATTATTTTTACTTCTCTTCTTTTTCTTTTAATGAAATTTTTAACCTTAACACGAATAATCTTATTTATTAGCAAGAGAACGTTTACTGATATTTTTGAATGTTGTTGGCATGTTCGAAAGAATTTAAATGAATAAAACAGGTACCAGACGACTTTGGGAATCTTTTGTCAAAATTAAGACAAAAAAAAAATTGGATTTATTAAAGAGCATAATCAATTCATTTTACTGTATGTATGACCTCTGCCATTAATGATTGGCTTATTATAATCAGTCTAGGAATGATAATTCTGAAAATGAAAACAATTTTTTTTTAAATAAAGTATTAATAGCAAAATGAGTTGTATTTATAGAGTGTCATCTTTTTCATTATTTTTCATTTTTTTTTTTGCAGAAATTATTTAATGGTATTATTTTTTGGATTTTTTTTCTTTCAAATTATATAAGAGGTGTTATACTAGTTGTACTTATGTACGTTTTCTGTAATAATTTCAAATGAAATAGTTTTTCCTTAGTAACAATTTGTTCTTTTTAATAACAACTAATCAAATCAAATCAGTTATATGGCACATGTTTAAAGTTCTTTTTTTTCTTACCATAATAGTGGGTGTTAGGTATTATTTCAATTTAAGTTTATTGATAACAATTACTTCACAGAACCAAAAAGAACCAATTCTTCGTTCTTTTAAGAATGATCTGTTTAGAGAAGTTTTATTACAAAAACTCTAGTTGTAACTCTCAACTTGTGAAACTTTGTGTTATAATATTAAAAGCCACTAGTCATAACACAGGATACCACATTCGAAAATCACGATATTTATTTGAATCGGAAATTTAAAAAAATTTATGTATATAAATGATTTTAACTTGGAATAATCTTAAGGAACTGGAATTATGGAAATTAGGTTACAAACATGAAATAATTTCCATTTATTTATTATTATTATTAATTTTTTTTTTTTTTAATTGTTAAAATTATAGCTACATATATACATATAGATGTGTTTATGTATGTCATTGCTACATACAAACATACGCTTATCATAATCTTATCGACTATTAAAAATAACTTGAATGAAAAAAAAGCCCTCATTGAAAGTAGGATTCCTAGATTGACTATGAATTTATACAGTTAATACATATATACATACATTCATACGTATGTATGTAGCATATGGCTAATATGAATTTAAAAACAATGGCTGATGGACTTTGTTCGTCTACAAATTATGTCACTTAAAACACTTAGGCGTGACTAAACAATAAAAAAAAAGGAAAAGTAATTATTTTGGTGACTAAAATATCGTAAAAATTTATAATACTTAAATAAACAAAAATGTACAAAGTCTGTGAAAACTTCTAACACGAACTAAACAAATTGTGATTACCGAAATATAGTGAGTGCGTCAAAAATCTGTTCTGTTATAATTCTTGTCGGTATAGAACAATTAACATCCACACTGATTGGCACCACATGTAACCAATATGATAAGTGCTCCTATGATACCCTAATATATTTAACAGTTCAGCTAATATTAGCTTACCATCCATCCTTATTCTTTCCCTGAGTTTTTCTTCCTGCAGAACATTCTTACTAGAAAAATATCTATATCAAGCTGCTCTGGCACATTTAATATCGGAAATGTATAATGTATTTAATATCTTCTGGTTCCGATATTTAATTAGTACTTTAATTTATGTGATTTATAGACATTAGGGCCCAACATATAAATTTGTATTTATTGTGAACCTTATTTTATGCGTTTTTAATTTACGTGTAATTTCTCCGGTTCCAATAAGCCACATAATCACTAACGTTATGTATTTCTATTTCTAAGACAAAACAAATTAATATAATTGTAAAAGAAAAGCTTTATTAATCGGAGTGCAATAGTATTAAAATATTGCATCATTCAGTATGTCTTTTAAAAAAAATCTCTATTTTAAAGATACCTCTGAAACATTTTTAAATTAGAACGAGAAATTTCCATATGATATTTTAAAATAGCAATTTAAAATGAGCATTTTCATTTAAATTTTAGAAAAGGACAATTAACAATGAGATTTTCAATTAAAATTTAGAAAATATCATTTTAAATTGTGATTCCTTAAATTACAATTCGGAAAAGAACATATTCAAATAATTTGTTTCTTTTAGTTTCAGAAAATAACAATTGAAATTTACATTCTTCAGATAAATTTCCGAATTGACCAAATGAAAATGAGATTTTTTTATTTAAAATTGCTGTAAAATTTTAATATAAATTGACCTTTTTTTAAATTTAAATATAAAACTAGATTTAAATTGTTCTTTTCTAAATTTGATATAAAAGAACTTATTTTAAATTCTTCAATTCTGAATTCTAAATAGATGTCTTCATATTCAATTGATTTCATCCAAAATTTATGTAGAAATTCCGATTTACAATTAATCCTTTCTGAAATCTAAACGAAAATTTAAGTTGAAAATCTTACTTTCCAAAATTTAAATGAAAAACTTAATTCAAATAATTTTTTTCCAGACTTTAAAAGGAAAATCTAATTTTCAATTGATTTTTTCAAAATTACTGTTAAAAATCGTGTAGCATTTTTTTTTTTTAATATAAAAGAAACAAAAAATTAAAAAAGCTAAATATTAATAAACTATTTATCTTAGGTGGTGTCACAACTATTTAAATAGTTTGAAACTGTTATATTTTTGTAATACAACGTAGAATACTTTACATGCATATGTATGTAATAATGTATATATTATTTTACATACATATTAATACATGAAAAATAATTTATACATATGTATGTATGTATGTATGTATGTGTGTATATGCATGTATTTCTATTTAAATACCATATTAATATATACATGTATGTAAGGAAATATATGTATATACGTAAATATGTATGTATATTCGTATTTCATTAGTTGTTGTTTTGTGCATTTGCATGAAATTAAATTACGTTTTACATATTTTCCACAAATTTAAGAAATTGATATGTATGTCGTCGTATTATTTTTTTTTTCTAATCTGCGTCATAATGGTGATTTTTTTTTTGTAATATTTTCCTTTTAACAATGGTTAACTGTTGTGCACAATTTTTATAGTGAATTTAAATTTAAATAAAAATATAAATAGAACTAAAAAACATCGTCTGAATTTGAAATGAGGGGCTTCTTAATGCGTATTGTAAAACATATTTGCATGCTAACAGAATTTGTATATATTTTTTTTTTTTATAACAAATTGTCTACTTAATTATTTTACGATTAGACGGAAATGAATGAATTGATTTTTGTTTTTTTTTTTACTTTCGACACTGACATTAAACTGCATTATTTCATTATCAAAACAT
>MINK01172434.1:13761-29666 GCA_001735545.1 Phormia regina
TATATATATATATATATATATATATATATATATATATATATATATATAGTTTAATTTTTCATGTTTTTATATTTTTATATTGTGAGCAAAAAATGTAAAAATCAAAAATAATCATTATGAGTTGAGCAAAAAAATAAAATAAAAATCAAAATCAAAAATAATGATTATTTGTCGAGTTTTATTTTTAAACTCATAATCTTTACGGTCCCTTTCTCCCCAAGCCACAAAAAAAACGCTACATTATAAAATTGTATTTTATTTAATTAATAGAAATTCACTTCACTGCCAGTAAATTTTATGAGAATTTCAAATAATTGCTAATAAATTCGGAACTATGCATGGTAAAATCCCAAATAAAGTTTAATTTAAAAGATAAGGATATCTACTTTCAAATGATATGCATAAAGTTTGTTTACACTATATCTCAAAATAATAACTTTTTCTATGGAATATAGTTTATTTGGACAAAATGCATACAACCAGAAAATTTTTAAATAATGTTTAGTAATAATATTTTAATAAACCTAGAAAAACTACTCTTTTTTTTTTTTTTTGTTACCAAGAGAACATTCAATGACGTAAAAATTTCAATTCTATCACAATTCCTTTGGATTTTAGAAGGGGGAAAAAAATCTTGTGTAAGTTAAGAAATTGGTGACGTTTTGTAAAATGTGAGTTCTCAATAGTTGTTATTGAAAGATTATGGAATAAGGTTTAGTTATACGAAATAGGATGTAATTTACGAAAAGTATAAAGAATTTTCGGTTTGGAAATTTGTTCATTTATTTAATATTAAAGATCATCCTCTGTCTAATGACAAAAGAAAAAGATTTAAAAATAAATTTAGATTAAGAGTTAAGTAGATCACAAACACATTTACCATTACATATGTACTGCAAATACTAAATATATCCCAGCAAACAAAATTTTTATATCAAATTTAGAGTGATTTGTTTAAGCAGTAAATTATTTTATTTATTTACTTATACAAAGTTTTTAAACACTTATAAAAATTATTAAATATAATTTTTCAAATATTTGTCAACTTCTCTTTAGATTTATGAATGATTTAACGTTTGTTATTAAATTGAGAAGATGAAATATATTTGAGAAACACGTTTGATATATATATATATATATATATATATATATATATATATATATATACATATATACATATATATATAAATACATGTTGAAATCATTTCAAACGTTTGACATCGTGTTTGCTGGGATGTTGTTTGATTCAATGAGAGTTCAATTACCAAGTCAGGGTTTATTTGTTTGTTTGTTTACTTTTAGCATTTCAAACATTTCTAATACTAATACAACATTTTTTTCATATTAATTTCTATACATAGATATGTATGTATGTAGTAGTAATTATTTATATATCGAAGGATGGTAAATGGGTGGAGTTTTTAATGATTGTATTGTAAAGAAACCTCCCTTTTTGTGCAAAAACAAAATATAATACAAAAACCAAAAGCAAAAGCAAACAATATGTATTTTTGCATGTTTGTATAAATGTACGTATCGTATCACACTCGTTTTACAACAATAACTCATTGATAATAACAATAATAATAATAATTGTGTATATTTTTAATTACAACAAACACTATCATTAACAAAAATAAATATAAAAATAATTTTTTATTCTTTTAAAATAAAATTCAATAAAAAATAATATGAACGCGTAGAGTTGAATACGTGATTGTATATAGAAAAAAGAAGATCGAATTTGTTGTTGTTGTTGTTGCTGTTCCTGTTATTTATGTATGTATATAGTTGCTTCACTTCAATTCTTCTTCAGCGTTATCATTATGAGTTGTATGTTTCCAAATACGAAATGCGAATTTCTATACATTTACATTTTAATCAAATTCTTTTTTTTTTATTTTTTTATTTAATTCTTAATCTTAAAATAATTCTAATTTTAATGATTGTGATTTCGTTTTTGTTCTTGTTTGTTGAATTGAAAAAAAAAAAAATACATATGTACATACACATTCGTATTTTAAAAACAAACACATAATACAAATACATTAAGTGTATGTAGTATATACTTTGTACATACATACATACATACATACATACATACATACATACATACATACATACATACATATGGTTTTATTACCGGCAGAAAACCAAGAAATATAAATTTGACATTATCATATATTTTACTTCTTTTTATTTTAATTATTATTAAGACAGCAAACTGCCTGTGGTTAGACTTTAAACGGGCTGCGTAACATCATCGACATCGACGACTCAATCTTAATATAATACATATATACATATGTATGTACATATGTATGTATATGAATGACTTGTCTATATGTCTGTCTGCCTGGCTGGCTTAGTAATGCAGCAATAAAACAAATAAAGGTACAATTTTCTTCTCTAATTTGCTCGGGGATTTCTTCTATCTACTAAGCCCAACCAAAAGTTCTTCTCATTTGTCGTAGTTTATCGGTTTGTGGTTTTTATTTCGTTTGAACAAAACAAATCATACATATACATATAAGTAAATGTGGGTTGTTGCTGGTGTTATTGTTTTCGGTATTAATTTTCGAATTAACCGATCATAAACGATCTTCAGTTGGTTGTTGTATTGGCTGTGTTGACGAAATATACTTCGTTTGCACCGCATTAATCAGTTCAGTCGTCTTTAACTGAGTACTATATATAATTTTAACTCGCTTATTCGAATTTCAGTTTAAAAATTAACATTGCTATATAATTAACGTTTGTTCTCACCCACAAAACGGAAGAATTAATACAATTAACAAAATTAATAAAAACTGTTAAAAAATAAATAAATATAAATATTAAAACAAAATACATGTTTATTAAACAATACCAAATAAAAAAAAAAATATATATATATTTTTTTGTAATAATAAGCATAAAAAGTTTATTTAGAAAAATTCAATTAACCCCTTCAAGTATAGCCGAATAAAAAGTTACAAAAAATGCATAAAAAAGTAAGTGTCAAACAAGTGAAAAAATAATATCTTATTTTTTTAAACAAATAAAAAAAAAAAAAAAATAAAAAATAAAAGTTTTGAAAATTGTAACAATTTATTTAATAGCATTTTTTTTTTTAAGTAAAAAATAAAAATACATAAAATAAAAGTCCTTATTTAGTAATATTTCATTGAGCATTGAATTTTCATTAACATTACGTAAAAAAAAAAAAAATTTAAGTAATGTTAATGAAATTACAAGAAAATGCTCAAATACTAATTATAATTACTGAAGAAAGCATTGTTTGTATAAAAAACAATTTTTTCAAATGTGTTTCCAGTATTCGTGGAGTAGTTTAATATCGTTTTAATAAAGATTTTTAAAATCATTTAAAAATAAATCTCAATTGCAGCACGATTTAATGAATATAAAATGGAGTATTGTTAATAATTATGCAAAAATATATGTTCTAAATAGAAAATTTAACGAATACAAATATATTTTTTTAAAAAAAAAATCTAAAATTGTATGAAATATTCTGCTAAATAATGGTAATGAAATCAACAATTCATTCATTAGTTAATTTAATGAATTTCTCCCATGTATATTATTTATTCATTAGAAAAATTTTAAATTTACAAAAGTTTTATTAAACGAATTAGTATTAAAAATATTTTTCTTTAAAGCTTTTTTAAATAAAAAAAAAAAAAAATAATAATAATAAAGCTTAAAAAAAAACCATCTGTTTACTTAATCATTCCATCAAAAATTATAAAAAATAGCATTCGAGAAATATTTCAAGCTCTAGAACATAATATAAAACAATTCATTTAATTTAATTTACTGAGTAATGGCGAATTATTAAATTAGAGTTCCCAAAACATACTTAATACATTTAACAACATTATTTCATACAATGTAATAAAAATTCAAAATTATTTGTGGTTTTACATTAAAATTATCTAAAGGAATTTTTAGGAAGGAATTTAGATTTTATAAAGCTTAAAATGTTTTCAAAGATGCTGCACACATACATATTTTATGAAATGTTATGTCGTATATGTGTATGTTGATACCGAAAAAACTCTCTTAAGTAGTTTTGACAGCCGTCTTCACTCTGAAATTGCTTTTATCTCTCTAATTTGCATAAATCTACTTACCTACTTGTTTACACCAAACTTTAAGTTTTTTTTTTTTTTTAATTAATGATCTTAACATTATAGTCGTTGGTCGAATATTTGTGATGATGAAATTTTTATAAACATTTCGTAACAAATGTCGCAAATGTTGTAGTTTCTAATATTTTAAAAATTTAAATATCTTCTTGAAAAAGCACAAAAAAGGGATAATAATAATAATAAAAAAAAATTATCAATATTTGTACAAATTGAAATTTGTTTTTTAAAAATACAAAATACAAAATTCAACAACACGGATCCATCCCTATTTCAAAATTTGCATTTCGTTGAAAAGAGCACTGGTCATAACCAACAAAAATTATTATTTTTTCTTCTAAACTACACGATTACAAAGTCCTAAGATCAAATCAGATCAAAATGTATTAACAAATGAACAAAAAGGTGTAGATAACTGAGGAATTGGATTTTACACTTTATTTGCAATTTAAAAAGAAAGACGATATAATGGCAAATTATGTAAAAATATTTCTTGTATGCAAAATATTGCTCATACGCATAAAATAAGCAAGAATTTGTCTTAAAATATTCGAAAATAAGGATTTTTTAAATATGATGTATATACAAAAATCAGCTAAAACAGATCGATATACAAATTTTACAATTTCTAAAACGAACAAAATACTATCAATTTGCTTTGTTTGAAGCATTTGTAAAATCACCATAATGAGTCTATTAAAAGTTTTTAAATTAATATTAATAAATAATTTGTTGTTTATAAAGATTTGGGAATGTGTGAAATCCTTTCGAATATGTTAAATTTATTAATTATAGTTAATATTTTTAAAAAATTTCATTATTCATTGATATAATTTCCAATTAGCTAGTAAATATTTGATAAAAAAAATATATGCATGATTTATTTTTTGTTTCTCTTATTATTTATTTTCAGATATTCAGCATTTTAATTTTAATTGTGGCAATCTTAATTCTTTGCTGTGAGCCCATTCAGGGAAAACCCTTAGAAAATATCAATAGCAAAGAAGACGTCTACAGTGATGAAGGTTATAATGGAAATTTGGATAAAAAGACAATAGAACAATTACGTCAGTGCGATATGGACCTGGAAACAATGGAATTGTGTATGCGCTGTGCTAAAATTACTAAATCAACGATAGTCTATCCGTTGTGTTGTGCCAATGAGGATAAAATTAAAGATTGGTGTCATGACTATGTATTCTTTGGAGCTTTATAGATAGAAAATATGTATGTTTTAAATTAAAACAATGCACACCCACATACACGCAAACACTTTATACAAAAAAAAACGAAAAAAATTATAGAGAAGCTGACGAACAAATCTTATTTTAATTCTTAAGTTATACAATTGGCTGTGATAAAAACAAATTAAAAATAAATTATTTAATTAATTTTAAGACAAATTTATAAGATTTTAGAAAAATTATAACAATTTAGGAATACATTTTTGTTATTATTATTATTGTTTTTTTTTTTTTTTTCATTTGTACCTTTTATGTGGTTTATTCACCCTAAAATAAAAAAAAAACTAATTATTTCATGTTTATTTCATCAAAAATTATTTATTTTTAATTTTAAATTATAATAATCTTTCATTTGTTTATTTTTTCTTAGCATAACATTATAAAATCGTAAAAAATCAAAATTCAATATATATTTTCTTTTTTGAAAATATAAAATCGAGTGTCTTTTTGTTTTTCTTGAATAAGTTAAATTGTGTCTTTTGTTTTAATAAAAATGTTGTAAAAATGGCACCTTGGTAATTTTTTTATGAAATGATTACATGAATTTAAAATGAAATAAAAAACAATCAAATTTAATTGAAAAATATACAACATTTAACAATAAAATATAAATGTATTTACAAAATATATAAAAATAATTGTGAAATAGAAAAAAAGAAGTAAAATCATAATAAATTAAAAATAAAGAAAAATATAACAGCAAAAAGACACCGATTTTATAAAAAAAAAAAAAAATTATTTATAACTTTTATAGAACTTACGAATGTATGTTTGTTTAGGAGGGGGTTTAGGTTGGCTGTTTTTTTTATTTATTTATTTATTTAAATATAAAACTTACCCTTAATGAAATGATTTATTAAGATTTTGCTTTTGTTGAAATGTGTACATATTTACATGTGACGTCTTCACAATTTCCCATTAGATCATAGGGGCAAATTACACCATTAGGATCCACATTGCTGTGCAATTTCAACAAGTAAACAAACAGAGAAATATTTTATTTTTGTTTGACAAAAAATGTTTAAGTGTTACCTGTCGATATTTCTCAAATGGTCTAAGGGGGAAATGTAAGACGGCAGCGATGGTTTAATATCATTTTTATCCTCCGAATTGCACAGTTTTGTTTCTGTTTCCGTCGGGTCAATGTTCTTAACTTGATTAGCATTCTTTATGTTGCAGGATTCCAAATTCTGAAACTAACTCAACAAATGGTTTCAATATAAATACAAATCAAAATAGTACTATGAAAATAAATAAATAAATAAATAAATATATAATTTTCCTATTATATAGAAGATTTTGTTTGAATCTTGGGTTTAAATGTAATTGTAGACGCACTTCTGTATTACCGCCATCATCTGATTGTGCAGAATGTTTTTTAGTTATTTCCTCTTCTACGACTTTGCCTACTGTTCCAGTATTAACATTTGGTTTGTTTTCTTCTATGTTATCCTTATTCGACTTTAATTTACCAGCTCCAGCTTCTTCTATATTTATTTTATTATTACAATTTAATTGTTCCTTAGTAGCAATGTCAGGTTTTAGTGTTTCTTCAATTTTAGCAATATCTTGAACTTTCAATGAATTAACCAGTTTTATCTCCAAGGCCAATTGTTTACTTTTATTAGTTATACTCTCTTTTAAATCATTGTTAAGTCTAACATAGAAAATAAAATCAACATTTAATATTGTTATATCGCTTAAAATAATAAACTAAACCAACCTGTAATCCTCGCCCTTAAGAGTTTTACCCAAGTTGATAGCCGCCTTAAACACTTTAGTACGTTTCTGTTTCAATGTTGTTATCACCTCATTGGTTGAACAAATACTGGGATAAATGCGTGATATTTTTTGTTGCTCCTCCTTATGTTTGCCTTGTAAAATATCCATTTCTGCTTTAAGTTCTTTTATTCGCTGTTCTAACTTTAATTTGGATATTTTTGCTTTTTTCGCTTCCTCTACTAGTTTTAATGATTTATCTAAATTATTCACAATACCCGCCCTTTAAAAAGAAGGTTAAACAATAAGAAGATTGTTGTGTCATGTAAAAATAAAGGATAAACGATACATACCCGAATTTAACGTATAAATTCTCATAGGATTTTAAAACGTTTGTTTTATGGAATTTTGATGTTGCTGCTGTTTGCGATTGATTTTCAGTTTCTGTTGTATTATTGTTGGCATTTCTTATTAACACTTTTTTAACAAGAGACGTTTTTGGCGTTCCATTTGTTGAATCGCATTTATCCTTTTCGTTACTTTGAATTTCCGTTTCCAGCAAATTGGTTTCATTTTTCTTGCTATTAGTGCTGCAATCTTTTCTATTTTCCTCAACTTTGGCAGATTTTCTTTTGTTTTCCAATAATTTCATGCGATGTACTAATCTTCGATATTCACTTTGGGCGGCAGCTGGTAAATGTCGTACGGCCTAAAATATGTCACATTTTACACTTTATATAACTTTATATACATTTTTTTTAATAATTCGCGAATACTATTGACATGAAATATTTATACATATTTTGAGAAAAAAATGTTGGGCAATAGCTTTCCGTTTTGGTAAATTTTAAGTGGAAAGAAAACTTAAACTCATTTAAGCGTACTAAAGCTTTTCAACGACTAATAGACAGACGGACAAATAGAAGACACAGACAGTTTCACTCAAAATGATTTTTTTACTATTTTGTGGTTTTACATACCAATGGAGTTTTGTTTACTTTTCCGCCTTCGTCTGATGTACAACTTTTCTGATTTTTCTTAATGACATTTTCGGAGTTATCGGAAGTTTTTGCTGCTTTTAAAAACACATCTAATTTTGCATTTAAATCAACATTTTTAGTGTTTCCATTCACAGTCGAACCAGTGGGTGAGTTTGAACGTATAGGTGTACGAGAGGGACTTTCTAAATTTAAGCTAAGTGGACTTGCATTATCGTTGTAATCATACAATGGTTTATACACGGAGTCGTGATCACCACCTAATTCATCTCCGCTAGATTCGTTGGAAGAGTTCTGAACATTTATAACAAAAGGAGCAACTTTGCACATGTGTTTTACTTGATCGATAGATGTAATTAAGCGCGAATTATCAAATTTTTCGTTCGGCAATTGTTTTGTTGTATCGTTTTTGGTAGTAAGTTTTGTTGCTGACCCAGTTTCAGATGCTACTAAAACCTGTCTACGATTCAAATCGAAATTGGCATTAATCACTTTATTTGGTTTGACTATTTTTGTTGTACGTAATAATGAATATGTTGGTGCTGATACTGTAGTATTAGTGGCAGAGGATGTTGTAACTGATGTACTTTTAGAATCGTTTGAAGATGTTTCCGCTGTTTTGCCTATAATTTTTACTAATCTTTCACCACTTAAGGATATTTTATTTTTTGTATTTCCATTTACGTTGAATTTTAGATTCTTTGTTGTATTATTGGTCTTATTTTCTTTAGAGGAAACATCGTTGGAATCTTTTGTATCATTCTCATCTGGTTTAATGGCTGCACTGTTAGTTATTGTAACTTTAAAAGTGGTTTGTTTGGTAGTCACATCAAAATTAGCTTCAACTGTTTTTTCGTCTGTAAGAGACTGATTCGTAATACATGGACTATTAAAAACATCATCTGAATTTAAAGTTTCATTTAGATCTTTAATATTTTCTAGGGGATATAGTGATTCATCTTCTTTATTTGCTAAAAGTTTGATAGAGCAGTCGCTAGTCTGGCTTACGACTTTAGCTGTTGACTCTGGAGGTATTACTTTTTTAGTAGAATTAAGGACATTTTCTTTAATTTTTTGCAGTCTTCTGGTTATGGCGGAAATATCTATTTTATTTGTTACATCTAACGTATTTGCGAGTGTTGTTGGATATTCCTGTGTATTGCTATCCTCACTAAACTTTTTATTGGAATTCTCTAACTGTTCCTGTTTAGCTGTCTGGTAGTTTTCATCCAAGTCACTTTCTTCCTTATTACTTTCTTGGTAGCGTTCCTTCGTTTTCATAGTTTTCAAACGATTCTTTAGTTTTTCAAATACGTTTAAAGATCCCTTGTTATCATCAATATTTTCCGTTTGCTTTACTGACAAACTGTATGCATTTTGCCTGTTAAAATCTTCTGAAATCTCTTCTTTGTTCAACTCAGTTTTGTGTGTGTGTATTTTTAATCTTTTGACAGCTTCTTTGAGTATAAATTCTGTAGGTTTTGCTGGTTTATTATTTGCAGATTGTTCAACGAATTCATTTTTATAAAATGTACCTTTACATTCATTGACTTCAATAGCTCTCTTACATTTCTTTGGATTTTTTGGTGACTGAAATTTGGATAATAACAAGGCTCTTAAAGCCTCTTCCTCTTCATCTTCATTTTCACTATCATCTTTATGGCTTAAATTTGCTGACAAACTCTGACCATTATCAGAGACTAGTTGGTAGTTTTCTGGTGCTGTATTTTCAAAGTTACGTTGATTATCTATTAACTCCTCATTCTCTAATTCCATATCTTGCATTTGAGCATTATAAATTTTGTGATAAGGAGGTGGTGGAGGCACAACTTCATAGTCATCTACACCAGGTGGCGGTGGTGGAAGTTCATGCAAATCTGGCATATAAAAGCCGTACTGAAAATGGTTTGTAAAATCATGCGATGTTAAGGAAAATGAAGGAATTACGGGCTCTAACTCTTTCGACCAACTGCCAGCTGTTGTATCTTCACTATCACTATTGGCAATGTCCATATCGACAGGTTTGCAGTCGACCATTTGTTGGCTTTCGTCCTGATCATCCAACATCATAAGCTGAGGCGAGGCCTCTGGGCTAGCAGTTATACAGGCATTTTGGGAATCATCAGCTTCTAGATCAACCACATCAATATCATCTAATTTATTTTCTTGTTTTAAGATCCCAGACGAAAGCATTTCATCGAAATCTGTGGGGGAATATGCAGCTTCAGCATTGCGTATTTTGCGTGCCATATGTTTTTTTAAAACCGCCGATTTCAAAGCAATCAAACGTAACTCTTTTTCTTCCATGGAATCTGTTGAATCCTCATCAACAGTTTGTATATCTGGCTCATTTTCAATAACTTGTACGTCATCATCTTCTTCATCCTCCTCATCATTATTATTATTATTATTATTATTTTTATTTTTATTATTATTACTATTATTATGGTTGTGAAGATCATTAGCAAAGCCTTCATCTAAGGCGATATTTGATGACTGTCCCACTAAATCTTGTCTTAACAATTTGTCTTTTAAACATGATTTTTTGGAAGAAAATATTCTTTCATCTGTATTTCTCGCCACAGCAAGCCGTAAAGTGTCCCTCGATATGTATTTGCCATAATCTAAAGCTTCGCTGTCTTTTCTTTTCAATGATAACCAGTTTTTACTATAATTATCAGTATCTGTTAAAGAATCTGTAGAAGAATCAGAAGATTCTGGAGAATCTAGTGAGATTGATTCGACATTTATGTCTTTGTAGATATACCGATCGGAATGATGTTTCTGATGCTTTTTAGCAAACAGTTTTTGTCTTCTCTTGTAATGCGTTTTCTTAGAGCGTGCTTTTTGAGGTATTTGTTGTAGTTCTTGATCATATCGATTATGTTCATAATTATATTGATGGTGATGCTGATGCTGGTGATGACAACGCTTTCTTTTATGTTCCCTACTTTTTCGACGTTTTCGTTTCTTGGGAGTAACAAATTCTGTAGAGGATATAGAAGAAACATCCGTAGGTACTTGGGCAGCGCGACTGTTTTCTAAATGAGTATGCGAGAGATCTATGGAAGTAACATCGTGATAATATTTACACTATTTTATGAACAAAGAATTAAAGCACTTACTTATTTTATCATTATAACTTCTAGATATCACAGCAATTTGCTCAATTTCTTCATTTTCGGCCTCCAATTCACGTATCCGTTGCCTCATGCTCATCTCCTCGTCGGAGGAAACTATTAAGTCGTACTCATCTACAATTTCTCCTTCTTCGGGCTCATTTTCCATTTTAAACGAACCCTCACGATAAATATTGCAATTTTTCATATCTCTTCTGGACATTATATATTTTTTATAAATGCATTTTTTTATTTTTCTTACAATAAAATTACAAATTTCCTTTTTCCAGACTTCTTTCAAAATTCTTTCTTCTTACCAGAAACCTGCGCCGAACGATTTTAACGGCGATGGCGTCTTTTCTAAAAATTATCGGAAGCGGCTTAAAATACAAAATGTGGGTGAAATAACAAATATTTTCAGCCATATTAAAAAATGTATGCATGATAAAGGTTTACTAACTTTTTCTTATGGATATTTAGTAAAGCTTCATCAAACTTACATTATTTTTTTGTGAATACGGCGGATTACCTTTATAACGTTGACTCTACATTAGACAAATTTTTATCGAGACAAACGTAACAAAATTATCCTGATAATGATTTGTCTAAAGTAGACGGAATTTGTCAGTATTAGTGCAGCGTGACCCCTAGCATACCGTCTACACATAGACATAATATGTGAGATAACACTAACAGAGAGTACCAAATTTGAGAGTAACCATTTTGTTTATATTATATTACATCTTAAACAAGGGGTAAACGTATTTTAATAAATCTTATAAGATTTCATTGTTTTCACTCAGTCACAGAATAAACATGTACTTTTAATTGAAGAAATTCAATTTTTTAGCACAATTTTAATTAAATTATTGTTTTAAATGAAAAATAGTCTTTAAAATAAAACAATTTTACGAAAAAACATTGTCTTTAACATAGTATAATTAAAAAGTATTCGCACATCTAGAAAAACAACAATTCCTTGTATTTTGTTAGTGTAAAACTACCGCTCACAATGTCAAAATGCTTTGAACAGAAAATGAGAGAATTAAGGAGAGGAAGACTAAAATGCTCACGAAAAAATTTTACATGGGTATACAAAAACAATTTGACAGTAAGACGAGATGTATCAATGAAAAAATTGTAAAATAGCTGTTCTTACGAGTATACTTTCTAATTATACTATGGTCTTTAAGAAATCTTATCACAACAGTCTCATAATATTTCTTATAATACTAATATTTTAGTCTACAGGTGGGATAATTTTCTCAGAGAGCGGATTTGACACTCTCTGTTACATATTATGATATAAAAATCTCTTGTGGAGATGCTATGTAGTCCACAATTGTCAAATTCTCTCTCTCTTCAAAATGTTACGTGTTTTTGTAGATGTGCGAGTACTTTGTAATTATACTATGGTTTATATTATTATAAAACATGTGTTATATGTAATTTATTTTTATTGGCAACTCTATTTAATACACAACGAAGCAGAGTTGATTATTTTTGTACTGACAGCAAGACTTAACGAGCGAATTACTGTTCAGTGCCTCTTTTTGGGTTTCCGGTCTTTTCTACTTAGGTCGCCAAGCAAAATGCAACCAAAAGTGAGTTAAAATATTTTTCAACGAAAATTCAGTAAATTTTAATGATATGAGAAATTTTCTGCTTTCAGCGCAGGGAACCTATCCACGCCGTTCAAGTTTTCGGACGTAAAGTAAGTAAAAATATGAATTTAAATGAATAGTTTTTTTTTTCACCCCGCACGTGCTTTATTTTGTGTAATATAAAAATATATTGGTGTGAATGATAATAAATGCGGGGGACAAAAATGTTAGAAAAAGATGAATTGAATATGGTGTTTGCTTTTTTCTAGAAAACTGCTACCGCTGTAGCTTACTGCAAACGTGGTCGTGGTTTGCTCCGTGTCAATGGCCGCCCTTTGGAACAAATTGAACCCAAAGTTTTGCAATACAAATTGCAAGAGCCTTTGTTGTTGCTTGGCAAGGTAAGACATTTTTATTAAAAATCGCTTTGTTACATGCATACATGTATGTATGTATGTACATATTTCTGTGATGAGAAATACTTATCCCGAAATTGAGTTCAATATGAAAAAAAAAAATCAAAACTGATTTAGTTTTTTATAGATAAATTCTTTGCTTGTTTTTATTATATGTATCTAAAGTGTGTTCTTTAAATTTTAGGAAAAATTCGCTGGCGTAGATATCCGTGTCCGCGTTAGCGGTGGTGGTCATGTCGCTCAAATCTATGCCATTCGTCAAGCCATCTCAAAGGCTTTGATTGCCTTCTACCAAAAGTGTAAGTATAGCATAATGTTTTAATTTAAGCCTGATGTTACCAGATTTTCACTGGAATTAAATTACAAATTTCCTTTGAAAGATACCTTTCAGGCAGATTAAATTTTATGTTAAACATTTTACCAACCAGAATGTTTAATTACCAAAACATACTGGGTGTTGTTTTATCAACAATTAAACATTTTTAAAGTTAATGTAAGTTAATATAAGCAGTTGTCATATGATTATTTTTGCATATACCAGATTTTGTTGGATTTGTTTAAAAACTCGTCTCCAAGGAAATATGAAACCCCATGATATATAAACATTTAGGGTTAAACATTTACCGAGTTCATTAACAAAAACACCATTAATTTGGGTGATGTTTCAAGTACAACACAGACAAAAAAATGACACATTAAGTATTTAAGTAAATAATATGGTTTAAATGCGATGTTTTGCTAAAAATAAATTAGTAATTCCATTAACAATTCCCCTTTATATTTGATTGTTAATCTAAGCCTGATGTTACCAGATTTTCACTGGAATTAAATTACAAATTTCCTTTGAAAGATACCTTTCAGGTAGATTAAATTTAATGTTAAACATTTTACCAACCATAATGTTTATTAACCAAAACATACTGGGTGTTGTTTTATCAACAATTAATCATTTGTATAAGTTATTGTAAGTAAATATAAGCAGTAGAAAAGATGAACGACTTAAACTTCGTATTGAAATCTCAAATAAGAGGTACCGTCAATGTCAGATGTTTGCATGAATACAACAAATTCATTCGAAGGAATTTTTTGTTTTTGGTGTTTCCATAAAGTACTTTAGTTTTGTAGATATTTAATTTTTTAAAAATTCACCAAAAATAGTTTTAAAATTTTATGTTGTACAGTTTTGAATATTCTTGCATATACCAGATTTTTGTTGGATTTATTTGAAAAAACACATCTCCAAGGAAAGATAAAAGACAAGATATATTAAATATTATAATAGGGTTAAACATTTACCAACCAAGTTAGTTTCGATGTGAAAATATAAACAATTTGGGTGTTGTTTCAACTACAAAATTTTTAATTCTAAACGAAACCCGTCAATGCCAGATGTTTGTAGGAATATAACAAATTTCTACGAACGAGTTCTCAAAACTGCGGGTGATATTAAATTTGTTGGGTGTTTTCTTAAAGTTATATTGTTTTAAAAGTGTAACTTGCTAAAAATACACCAAAGACAGTTTACATTTATTTAATTACTTAATTTTTAATACATAGTTAAAATGTACATTTTTTAAACGAAACATTCTAAGTAATCATTATTTATATTACTATTGCAGATGTCGATGAAGCCTCCAAGAAGGAAATCAAGGACATTCTTATTCAATATGACAGAACCTTGTTGGTTGGTGATCCACGTCGCTGCGAACCCAAGAAATTCGGTGGTCCAGGTGCCCGTGCTCGTTACCAAAAATCTTACCGTTAAATTATGGTTTTTATGTCATTATTCCAACAAACTATTGTGCAGAAAATTATTTTGCATTTTTGCAAAATGTTATAATAAAAATTTTTATTTAAGAATGGACAATTGATTTTGTAACTAAATCGATTGAATATTTATTATTTAACAATGGAACTAGAAAGACAAATAGGAATGGAATTAAGTCTCATGCTAGGCTTTAATAAAACATAAGATTAATTGAATAGTAGATTTCTTAATAATAAGTAGGATTATATTTGAAATTTCGGAACTCTGTTGCATTAAACATTAGATGGTTATATATGTTAAAATTTTACTGCTATGTATACAGGGGAGGGAAAAAGGGAAATTTCCCTCCCCAAAATGAAAAAAATTTAATACAAAATGTATACTAAATCATAAAATTTAAGAAGTCGATGTGAAAATCATTTTATTTTCCTCCCCCCAAAAGCTTGAGCTAAATCCGCATTTGTATGTATAAGAATCGCATATCGCTTAAAATTGGCGATTACGATTTCAAATCGCATAATAGGTGTGATGTGGTGCTTATACCGAGTGAAGTCAATTTTGCTTAAATATTGCGTACGAATAAAATTTTATGTTTTCATTTAGGTAAAAACTAGTAATATTTTCTACAAAATTTAACCCATTATTTTCTATCTTTTTTCCTTATAAATAAGTCGATCAAATAGAGAGAAATCGAACAAATGATACGCGTGAACTGTAGCATATGATGGAATAATTGGCGATTTTAAAAACGCATGTGAAATGACAATCGTGCGATTTCCATCACATAGGCATTAAATTACATTTAACTAAATTACAATCACAGTATAATTAGAAAGTATACTCGTAAGAACAGCTGTTTTACAATTTATTCATTGATACACCTCGC
>MINK01172435.1:0-26710 GCA_001735545.1 Phormia regina
ATTGATCTTCTATTTTCTTAACCATCTAGTTTTAAACAATATTATTAGTTCAGAAATTATCAAAATAATCATATCGATCGCTAAACACCAGAATATCGCAACCGACAACATTTGCGAAACTCCTGTTTTGATGAAATTCTATAATTTTAAATCATTTAGATCATCTGATAAAATTAAATCAACGTGAAAGTGTCATTTGAAAACAATCACAAAAATGCTTTCTCTGTAAAATTTTATTTACCGCACATTTTTGTGGTTGATGGTCGATAAGCTTTCATTAAAAAATATATTATTTTTTCAACATTAATATCAATTATATCTTAATCTTGTTGTTGCAATTAGAGTTAATTTTTTATAAAATCAAATTGAAGAACTTTTCATGAGATATAAAAAATATCCTTAAAATTTCAAAATATACTCTAAAAGGGTCATTTATACCCTAAAAATAACAAAATATGATACAAATATGCAATAAAAATCATCAAATACAAAAATATACCTTTAAAGGTAAAATATGTGCTAACAAATCAATGCCAAAAAGATTTATTTGTTTTTGAAATGCTTCAAAAATTTAAAGGCTAAGTATAGAACACAGAAATTAAAACCAAATTTACTACAAAAATACTCATATTGTATAATTGGCGAAGATACTTATATAAGTGGTACAAAAACAATAACAGTTTTTCAAATTGTCCATAGCTTATACCAGTGGAGAGTTATTGAACTCTTGTGAAAAATTAATTGAAGCAAATCTCTAACGGAACCAAAAACTATCTTCAAGTTCATAAGTAGTGGTTAGAACTATAAATGTTATATTTTTTATGATCTATAATAAATTATCAAATAAGTAAAAAAATAATAATGTAAATTCTAAGATCAATCGTTCCCCAGTTATAGAATATTATATATGTTAACCTTTTTTCGAACGCACTCCTTACATACTTTGACTGTGACTAGTCGTACGAGTAGAGTACAGCTGCTGCAACCATTACTTAAGTAATTAGTTATTTATACTTTTGTTCTCTTACACTTAGTCGTTAGTTGTATATTTTTTATTTTCATTTTACTTTGTTTTTAATATTTTTATGCTTAAAAGCTCATAGCATCTCATCTGTAACAAGTAGAAATTTTATTTTAAATGCTTTTAAACTATTTTTAGTAATGTTGATGTGTTTTTTTTTTTCTTCTAATTGTTGATTTTTGGGTTAATGGTTTTTATTTAACAGAAAGCTTTTGAACTGAAAATTGTTGTAAAGATATTTATATAATATTTATATTTTTACTAATTATTATTTCTTTAGAATAGGATATATAAAATATATACAAAAATATATCTAGTCTTAAACTAAACGTATGTTTTTATATGTAAAGTTTTAAATACTTTTTTTTTTTTTTTTTGAATAAAATTTTTTTTTTTTTTTTTTTTTTTTTTTTTGAAATAAAACGAGTTAACATTCTTTAAAACTCAAAAAGTTATTAAACTTTTTCTGAAGTTTTTTAAAATTTATTTTATATGATACCATTCTTTTCTTATTTTTTATTTTTTTCATACTTGTAAGGGAAGAAAAATAAAAATATATAAAAATAATAGAAAAAATAAATCTTTTTATGTTTATAACAAAAATATATAAAAATTATTACATATCATATTCAAATATTACAAAAAGATGTAACAGAAAATTGTTACGATTTAACAATTTCATACCATGACTTAATGTATAGCCATTGAACATGACATCTTGGAAGTGTTTCTCAGAATATACAATTTTAGATCCCATTCAGGTCCAAAAAAACGAGGATTTAAAAACAAAGAAAGTTACAAACTTCAGATAGATATGCTAATAACTTCTAAACTATACATAATATCTAGTTTTAGTTTCATATTAAAGACATAGATATTACCCTCATATCGAAATTTATAAAATTGTTAACCCTTATAACGAGATTTATAACGGGGTTTTTAATATGGTTCATAAAAATTAATCTTATGGATCTTTAAAAACAATATTTTAAAAATTCTGTGCAAAATTTCATATTAGACACTTATTAAGTTTGGAAGTTATGTAACAAAATATAAAATTTAATTTTATATGTTTGTAAATATATGTACATACATAAAATTGGCTTTTTACCATATTTTACTACATAACGCTAAACATTTTTTTAAGAATTTTGAAAACTTTCGTAGTAATTAAATTTTCTATATGCGAATTTAAACGTAATAAATTTTATAGTGTATTTAGAGCAATAATGTATTTCCACATTTGGAAAAAATTCGATTTTTTTTTAAAGGAATGGAAAAAGACTTCACTGTGAATGTTTGTAATTTGAGTAAAATAATAAGTAATAAGTTTTTTTGTCCATATTAATATGAAATTTTTTTTATCGGTTTTCAATTGATTTTTATTTAAATTTTTATTAAATTTTATAAAAATTTATTTACATTTAATTTAAATTTTATTTAAAAAAAAACACAATAAATACATTATAGATTTTATTATGGATTTTTTATTAAAAAATAGAAAAATTTTTAAAATTGATTTCTATGAGTTAAAATAAAATTGTAGTAATAATTCAGAAAAAAATCACAAAAATGTATTAATATTTAATTTTATACAATTTTAACGCATTTGTTATAGTTTTTATATTTCAACGATTTATTTTTCTAATTATTTTCATATTAGCATTATTCACATAAATAGTTGTTAAATAATAATTGTTATCTATGCACAAATTTAATAACCAAATAAATCATTTCATTAAATTTATCAAAAAATAATTTATTTGTAAACAAATCATTAAACAGCCACCACAAACAATCAAATAAATAAATGTACTGAATAGATAAGAATTCAATTTCAAGAAGCGTGGACAATTTTATTGGAAATATATAACACGTTTCTCTTAAATTGAAAGAAAATCGAATTAATTTAATGGTATTTTTCTCTAAACCACAAAATAAAATAAATAAAAACGAGAGAGAAACAACCGAACACACACCAACTCACTTACAAATTTAATTATAACAATGTAATTTTTATTGTTATTACGAAAGAAAACCATCAAACCCCCCCCAAAAAAAGAGAAATAAACGATAAATAAAAATAAAAATAATAATACATTAACAAATATTTTAGTTGTTATTATTATTTTTTGTGTTAAAAATAATATTATAAAGCAAATATAATAAATACATAACAACAATTAAAATGTAACAGTAAATAAACTAATAAAAGTAATAATTGTTAAAATTGTTAAAAATAGTATTGAAAACAAATTGTGACAGAAAAAAAAATGTCACAAATCAACCTAAATGTAACATACAAAAGTTTTAAATGACTGATTAACAAAAAAAGTAAAAACAAAAAAAAAAAAAACACAAATTTACATTAAAAACTGATGATGATATTTTTTAAATGTATGTATGTACTATAAAACATATTTTTAAACAAAACCAAAAATATAAAAATACACTTAATAATGTAAATGTAATACATAGTAACATAAGAATGTTAATTGTAAAAGTCCATAGTTACTAAAAACAAAATTATAAAGAATTTACATAACATAAGAGAAAAAAAAAACAACATACATAAGATATTAGAGTAAATAAATGTTCTAAAATTTAAACATAAAAAAAAATCATTTAACAATTAAGTTGTAGTCTATTTAAGAGTTTTTTTTGTTGGTTAATTACTTGTTATTTTAAATACACTATTTAACAAAAATGACAAAACGGAATCAATGAGAAAAAAAAATAAATAACTAAATAAATAAATTAAAAATAACGGCTAAATAAATTTTAATGAATTTTATAATGTAAGAAAAAATAAAACGGGTAATAATTAATAAACATTAATATATATTTTTAAAATTTAGGTGCAATCAGATCGGGATTATGTTTTTATTTTAGCAGCCGAAACCATTAAAATAGTTTTAAAACCAGGACATATATATCGTATATAACGTTTTTAAATAATGACGAAATATACTCATATAAAGCAGATCTAATGACAAAAAATTAAGACAGATTCCTGCAAATCCATGTAGTTCAACTATTTATCTTGGGGCGAGGATTTTGTGCCGATCAGTGTTATCTACAATAAAACTTCCTCTGAAAGGTTTGTGTATTAGATAGAAGCTTAATATAATGTTTAATAAAAAACGCTAGATGTCATTTTCACGGCAATAAATTATTCAGGTTAATCAGAAAAATTTATATTAAATTATAACATTAAAAGGATATAACCTATTTTCAATATCAAACCGTTCAATTTTAAACTTTAAAGTTATTTCATTAGATATACTTTTGTTAATTAAAATTTTTAAATTTCTTCTTTTTAATAAATAATGAAAACCTTTTAACTTGAGTTCTGTCGTTCATGGAAGAAATATTTCAATTAAACGATTCAGTTCAGTGAAAGATATGAAATAGTTCATATTCTTCCATATTAATGTTTTATTATTTTAATTTTATTTTACAATATTTTCTAATGTTTTATTATATTGCAAATCTTTATTGTTGTATTTTATTTTATGTATATTTCTTTAGTGGGTTTTACAACAAATAATTTTTATGATTGTAATTACAAAAGTACAACAACAAAAACTACATAAAAATGTTAAGGAAACCCAAACCAGGGCTCCTGATAATGGGTTCTTGAAAGGGCACTTCCAGATTATTTTTCAAGAAACAACAAAAAACACTGATTGAATACAAATACAGGTTAAAATCTACGTGGAAAATAAATACCCCTATTGGAGCCAAATGTTATATAATTATGATTTATATTGACAAGGTTAATAAGCATAGAGGCAAATTATATGTTGTGTGGGAATGTTAAAATTATGTTGAAGTATATAATTCAACCCAGTCAGGTTACATTAAAAACCTTCAAAAACTCATAAAAACCAATTAGAAAATAAAAACAATATATATTTATCCTTTTGTATTTTAAAGATACTGTTAAATACAGGTCCATACTATTGTATTTCATTTAAAATAGTAAGAAATTCGGTTTTTTATGAAATATAGTTGATGCACAAAAACATTTTAATGCTTTGAAAGCTCGTTTAATAAAAATATAATAATAAATAAGAAAAGAGACAAAAAGTCACAATTAATGTCATTATCAAATAAAAACTATAAGCAATTATGAGTAAAGACTGATAATACAGAAATATTTACTTGCAAAAAGTGTTGAATAAACTAGTACAAAGTCCATACTTTAATCCCACTTAATTTGTTTATACATAATGCGAAAAAAAAAATTGGTTAGGACCATAATGAATAAAAACACGCACTAATGGTGGAATATATCACATTCCAATTGACTATGATATTCATTAATAAATTTGCTTGATGAGAAATGTTCCACAAGCAGTTATACATACCAGCTGGATTTCAATTTCCGAAATTTCGCCATTTTCTTCAGAAGTTTTATAAATGTAAAAAGAATTTCTTGACATCAACATTTTTGGGTTATTTTTTGTTTTTGCTCTATTTTTAAAAGTTTAAATCATTAAATATTATGTTTTTTGCATTATATAATAAATATATTAACTAATAAATTCTTAATAAAAAATACCACATTTGCTGAAAATGATGTCCTTTTTTAAAGCCAAACATTGAAAAAATTTTGTTCCCTTTTAATGTAAAAACATTTTCTTGACATACTGTTTGTACATAATCCAGAAAATGGAGAATAAAACAACATCTTTCACTCCTTTCAATTCCATTCGTACTTCAGAAACAAAAGAAAGAATCTTTCTTTGTTTTCTTTTCCATACATATTTCAGTAAATGAAATATTATTCCCATCTCTACTTTTAACACCACGCAAACTACTGTGAACAAGCCAGATCATGATTAATATTAGTGTTGCCCTATCGGTAAGTCATACTTTTAAAGCTACCATATGTTACAATTATAAATAAAATAACACAGTGTTGTTTTTTTAACAATAAACACCGGTTAAATTTTACAAACTATGTTTAATAAATACTTTCCAAGTTAATTAAATTTTATTTTAAACATGTCAAAAAAAAAAAAAATAGATAATATTTTCTTACCCACCTGAATTGCATTTACATTATAAGAACATATATCTACACGGATTATTTTTTATATTTTGCTTTTAATATTTTATTAAGTTTATAACATATATGAATCTATATGTACCTACTATATAGATTTTTATAGTAAATTTTGGAATTAAATTATAGATAGATGATAGATGGGATGGGATAATACTTTTAAAAACACTTTACTGACAAAAACAATAAAAAAGCATAAATGTAAGTACTCAACGTTATACATAAATATCATTATACTATATGTTAACTAAAGATATAGTAATTGAAATTTAAAGCCAAAAACAAAAAAAAGCTTAAATATATAAAGTATATTAATATATAGTAAAATTATATACTGTTTATTCAATTTATTATAATTTATAAATAAAAATTTGACACATAAAACGTAAATTGTAAAAATAATCACTTTTTTATTATTTGCATTTATTTCTTTCAATTGAAGGCATAAATAAAATTTTATCTTTGTTTATCTCTTTGTTATAATATATCCTAAATTAATATAGGACATTAAAAATTAAGTCCCGGCTTCATTAACTAAATTATGTAAGGATTACTGTGAACTATTGTGGTAAGTATCTCGAAAACGTTTTTGTATCAGTTGATATGCATTATAAACTCTGAAAACAAAAAAGAATCAAAATTATTAAAATTGATAAAAAATATTTATTAATTATAGTAACCAAAAATAAATATGTTATACAAATTATGTTTTATGGAAATTAAATTTCTTTTTTCATGTTAAATATACTCTTACATGTAAAATGAATCATTAAAAATTAAGAAATTATGCATTAAAACAAACATTTTCCATAAACAAAAAATGGGTTCTAACAAATCTATTCCAAATTGTCGAAAGTACTTTGGAAAATGTACTATTTATTACTCATTTTGGATGTTTTGGTTAATATTCTCGTAATTTTAATTGCATCAAATAAATTATAATTTTCAACTTACTTTTCTTTTGCAGCTTTAAATGATTTTTTACGTGTCTTTTTGCAGGTAATATCTTGTCCATCCGCGGGTAGAGGTAAATCGTTGGGAGAAATCATTGTCATATTATCTATCAATCAAAAGAGAAAACAGAAAATGATTAAACAAATTAAAGACAAATTTCTCAAATGTTTAACATACCAGGATGACAAAAGAAAGCTATAGAATGGCGGCCCCTAGAACGTATGTGTTCTTGCTCGGGTACTACTACACGATGTTGCTAAAATTAAAAATTTAAAATCCCTTTGTTAGTAAAAAAAAAAAATATATAAAACATATAATTTAATATTTATAACTTACCAAAGCAGGATAACGGTTTTGTGTCCATATTGATAATATCTCACCACAATTTATTAAAATAGCTCCTGGCAGGTGACCAACTCTTTGCCATTTTTCACTACCGGGCAATTTAACTTCTAAACCACCTTCCGAATCCTGTGCCAATAATGTGAATGTACCATAATCTGTATGGGCGCCACAACGTATTATTGCTCCATTAGGTAATTTACGTTCCGTACAATTTAAGCTGCCATTTAGACCATTCGAATCTTCACCATCAACATCATTGTATTCATCGCGGGGATTATATTCTGGACGAAAATCTGGCTGATCTGATAAACAACGCTGGTAACTGTATTTACAACGACCTTTTATAAATTCGTTTTTACTAACTTCATCATCTTCTATAACCGGAGGATAGTACAACAAACGTAATGTGGTCTCATTATCATTGTCTCCCGACAACATGTGTGAGTGTTTTTCTAGGAAAAATGTTTGTGGTATGTCAAGTGATAGAGCTAAAGCTTGTAAAAGAAAACGTGACAGTGCTTTGAAATCTTCGGCCAACACCGATATATGATCTGCAAAACCGGGTAAAGGTTCTTCTGGCAGATTTTTAGCATTTAATGTGCAGATATTAAAAGCATGACGTAATTCGGGTGTTTTGCCATCAAAACGTTCTAATCCGGGACTAACATAACCATGATTATCATCACCGGAACGTATATAATGTTCTTTAACGTCAGTTGGTAAATCGACAAAATCATCTAAATGATCCCAAGCAGTTTTTAACTAAATTAAAATAAGGCAAACTTTTATGAAATCCTAATTTAAAAAAAAAAATGTATCTTATGCTAACCTTTTCATCACAGATGCCATGATTGACTAAGAGAGCCATGCCCTTTTCGGATAGAGCTTTGTGTAATTGAGTACCCACACGATTGACAACAGATTTTACGGGACATTCTTCGGTACCTAAAATAAAAATAAATGAAATAAAATTTTAAGTGATTAATTTATAAAAATCCGTACAAGCCCTTGAGCTTATAACTTTTGATGCGATAAAAAAATAATAATGATTTGCATTTGTCAATATGCTCACTAGTTCTGAGAAAAAAAAAAACAACATTTTAAAAACATAATTAAAATTTTTAATCCTACACAGAAAAAATTATTACCGTTTTCTTCTTCAATTAACATAATTGTTTAAATTTTTATAAAAATTTAATAAATATATTCAAGTAAAAATAAAAAAAAAATATTTTAGTATGATTTTATTTCAATCATTTACTTGATTGATTAATTGGAAATATTTTCTCTATTTTTAAATTTTTACAATTTTCATTAAGCCCCCGGGTTCACACACAGCAATTTTTCTGGCCGCAATTCTGAGTTTATAGGAGAGAGAGAGAAGAAGAGAATACTAAACTTTTACATTCTCTTTACCTCTTTACTTAACCTAGCCTGCAAAGTCGGAATCTATGTATAAAATAATCGTTAATAGGACAGTTGTAACACAAAATACCGTTTTTTACTGGGTCATAATATTATACAAGGAAGTCATGGTAAAAAAAAATATATAATTTTTATTGAAACTTAATCAAATATATTATTCCTTAGTAATATTAAAACTATTTAAGTGTCATGCTTAACATTATGCCTTTATAGTAAGATTAACTAAAAATAGTGTTTGTTATAGCAATAAAAAATGAAACATCTGGAAATAATATATTTTTTAAAATATTATTCCATAGAATTACGAATACATTTTAAAACTTATTATAGAAAAACCTCAATTATTTCTCTAGAAAATTACGAAAACCTTTATTGACTCTTAGTAATTTATAACAATAAAAATCTAATTAATTTATAGAAAAAAAAAAAAAACATATTACTGACACATATAAAAATGTGGTTTTGCAATTGAATTAAATATTTTTATTAATTTATGCATTCATTCATAAAAATGTGACTGTTAAATGTACTCCAGCTTAAACACGTTACCAAATGTGTGATGCACAGTAGGGCCAAACGTAAAGCTTTTAATAGTAAACCTGTAACTCCTAAACTGCTGGTATGTTAAAAAAATTTAACTTATACAAATCAAGTCCGATTTGAAATATATTTATATTTCTGTATTATGTTGTCAAGATAATGAGAAAAGTTCTCTAATACAACTCTTCCATATAAATCAATTCGATCCCATCAGTAGTTTACGAGATATAGATTTATTATCAGAACTTTTCTGTTCGATCCCACAGTGAGGTTGTTTAGTTGTAAATATTATTGTAAATTTGTACACAAATACATACACATTTATAATATAGGTCTACAATGCATCATCAAAAGTAATAAAATTAATAATTTTAACAACAAAAATAATCATAATAATTAAAATCCAACAATAACAACTAATAAAAAGTATTAACACAAATATTTACAAGTTACAAGTTACTAAAATATTTTTATAAGTAGTTAATAAACTTTAAAAATACTTTGTAAAAAAATAGATTTTTTAATTTAGTTTTTCCCTATTACTAACTAAAAAATCTATTTATAAGTTAATGTAATTATAAATTGTTGTCTTTGATGATAAAAAAAACAATGTTTTTTTTCACTTTAAAATGTTTTATGCAGTGAATGAGTGAATAAGTTTAGAATGCAAAGTAAAAACATAGGAAACAAAATAAAACTTTTAAAATAAAAGATTGCAGAGTGTGAAATATATTTCAATCACTTTTTGAATTTAAAAGTGTTTACAATGCATTTTATATATTTTATTTTAAATTTTTGTTTTTATAAACAGATATTTCTTACAAATAAAATAAATTATACTACATAAGTATTTTATTTCTTTGCTAACCAAATAAGTTCTTTCTCAAAAATAGTATTGTTAAAATATGTTTGAGTTTATATTTTTTATAATAAATAATATTTCTGTCATGCAATCAACATATTAGTTCATTAAACTACGTCATTATAAACAAAAACCTTAAAGAGAAAAAAAAAAAAAAACAAATTAAAAATTAAATACAAGTTAAACACCGACACTGACACAATAATACCAGCCAACATTCAATCTACAAATATGTACATTACTATAGACAATATGTACTTATTACCCGTATATAATGGAAAATAATAGAAAGAAGCAAAAAAAAAAATAAAACAATTCCAAGGAATATACCTCCACACATTTAGATAACAATTACTAATGTTGGATTGATAGTCTGAAAACAAAAATTATCTTTTTATTATGATTCTCATTGCGAAAAAAGAAAACTAAAATATTTACTTAAGATTAGATACAAAACAGTATAAAGATTACGTTTCGAAGATGCTTGATGAATTGAACATGTATTGTTTCTGTTGACAGAGAGGGGGAGAGAAGAAGGTTTTAATAACTTGTTGTGGTTACCAAGAAACATACAAACGTAATATTGCGAAAATAAATAGTTCTTAGAAAAATTAGATTAATTGCTATAGAGCATTAAATAACAGATTACATTAACGCATCTTTATTGTATCATTGTTGTCTGCTATCAAATCTAATCAATTAAATATTACTTAAGAAATATAATATTTAACAAAGTACTAAAAAATATATAATGCAAATTAATTTAATTTATAAAAATTGAAATTTGAAAATTTGTTTATTTAATTTATAACTTATTCTCTTAATTTCTTCCTAATATGGGTTTTTTAGGAAGAAATTATTTCTATTTATACCTACTTATGATTGTTATTGAATGATGCCAAAGGCGTTGGTACATTAAAAAATTTATTGAAGTTCACCAAATTTGGTAATATGTATAGATATAAACAAATCTGGTAATTAAATATAAATCACATATTTAAGTAAAAAACAAATAATGATAATGTAATTTTTCGCTTGAGGTAATTAAATTGTTTAATTAATTTAATTACAATATATGTACAAACAAGTTATAAATCAACAAATTCAATATCATATCATATGCAACGAATTTTTTTCACTTAACGCAAGAATTCATATTCTAGAAAATAAAAATTATTTTCAAATAATCAAATTACTGTTTATACGCAAATTGCATAATAAACAATGTATTATTAGATGTGAAACGTTTTCGTAAACTATTATTGTCGAAAGTTCTATAAATGCAGAAAGAAATGAGAACTCTGAAAGCTTTATACAAATACTAGTTTTACCAAACATTTTTCATCACTTATTAGATGCAAATATAAACATGTAAAAAAAATATAGTCGGTGGAAGTGTTGCTAGGACTTGAGAAAAATATAAGCTAACCAACTATCCCAAATAATAAAGTCTAAATTAAGATAATATGTTGTTTTAATAAAAAAAAAATAATAATAATCGCATTTATTTTTGGTTCTCATTAGTTTTTGGTATTACTTAAAGATATATTAGTGAAGTTATAAATATAACATAAAAATTTCCTGTGGGTTATAACATTTTTTAAAAATATAAATAATTTAGATACTTTAAAATAATAATAGTAAATTTAAGCCTTTTTTAGAGTAATGTTAAGAGTCAAAAAAGCTAGGAAAAAACCTGATGCTAAAACGAAAATTTTGACTAAAAATAAAATAAAAAGTCTAAATTGGAAACACTAGTTATACCAACTCTCATAATATTTGGCACAGTCATTTACTGTTATAAATAATGTTAACTTGATACTAAAAATGTAATAGGATAATACTCTTTAAAGTGATTCTGAAGAAAATTTCATCAAATACTTCTATGCCGGGAGGATATTTGCATGTAGGCTATGTGAAATAATGGATCAATGTTCGTCCTGTAAAATTTTTAGAAATAGCGAGAGAGCTGAACTAGAAATAAATTAGAACTGAACTTGGCCAAGAACTTTAAATGAACTACACGAAGTAGAAAAATGTTAGGGTCACATGTAAGTAATAAGTAAAGATAACAATTATAATCATAAACTGATCTTTACTTTATAATATTTTGATCTGATTTTTTTAAATATATTGTTATCAAGCTACGATTTTAATACATTATGATTCGATTTTCTCAAATTATAATCTATTTTTATCACATTATAAATTGGTTTGATCGTACGTATTACATATGTAGAAAATTATCAAAATTTTGTTAAAAAGTTTTTAAGATAAAAACATAAAATTTTGACAATTATATAAAAAATTTTATTAAATGCGAACAATTAGAAAATAATAACTAAACGAAAACTTATTAATATAAATTTTGTTATAAAAGAAAATTTCAAACTAATTCTTTAACTTAAATATCCAAAATTGTACATACCGCCAATGATATTACAAAATACTATGAACATATGTATATAGTATTTATATATATATTTTTAATTATGATCTATGACATTTTAAATATTCACACAAACTTGCACATTTGTTAAATTGGCTGTATGAACGAACATATGTTCATATCAAATACTCGTATTCCAACCATACCAGCTAATTTAAATGCCAAATTAGATATATGGAAACAATTGATGCTTGAATATAAAATAACTAAGTAGTGTTGGTCAAAAGTCGATTACAACAAAAAGATACGAATTAAAAAAAAAAAAGCATATTTTTTTATAACTACATAAAATTGAGATATAATAAAATTAAATATTTTAATTATATAGTAGCTTTTGGCAATAAGTTAGTCATTACCCAAAGATTTGTTTGTATATATTGTACACGAAATCAAATGCTGTTAACGGTAATATTAATCAAGTCATAAGAAATAAACCAAAACAGAAATACTGTAAATATATAATCCTTCATACAACAATTATTTATTTACCTACTTCTGAAATTATTAGTACATTAGAAATATTAATTTTATTACAAAATTTCTAATTTCTAATTCTTCAAATATTTTCAATAAACAATAATTTATAGCAGGTACTGCTGGGAGCAAACAAACAAACAAACAGATTTTGACATGGAAATTTTTATAACCTTGTATAATTATTATTTAGTAATCGACTAAAATCGATAGCGTATTTAAAAAAAAAAAAACTCAATATTATATCGTATATTATTTCTATATAAGTATACTATATATTTTATATTTGATTTATAGATAATATGTCATGCAAAAAGTTAAGTAAATTGGCATATTCAATTATTTATTGATAGAATAAAAAGAAACAAAAAATTAGCAATCATTAGCGGAATCAACTGAAATATATTGGTTGACAAATTTTTATTTATTTACTTTTCTTATTTTGGTGTATAATTGAAAATTTTCGAGAATTGCTAATTTCCTATACAAAATATAAACAAAAACAACAACAACGACAGCTGCTGCTACAAATAATAAATAATAATAATAATAAGAGCAACAGCAATAATAACTGTAGCAATAATAAAAAAAATACGTGTTCAAAACGACTTGTTATTTCATTGTGGCCTTTCGAGTAGCAGCAGCAACGAATGATACATATTTGCTTAAGTACGACTATAGAAAGAGTAGTTGCTGTTGTACGCAAAATGAAATTGTGCGAATACATTTCAATTTATAATAATCTACAAATTGTTTTTGACCTCCTTTCCTCCTCTGTTTTACTCTGTTCCACCAACTGAAATGATGATTTCAAAAAATAAAAAATAAATAAATATTATAAAACAGAATTGTTACTGCAGGATTTCTAAAAAAAATGTTTAAGATTGGCTGGAATCAATTAATCTTTTCGAAATGGTTTAAGCACAATTTGTCAATGAATATTTTTTATTTTTTGTGCGGCAAATATAAATTAATTAGCAATTCAAAATTTATTTAAATTTTATTTTAAAATGATAAGCAGGAAAAATGTTATAAAATTTGGATTTGTCTTAAAGATTTAAATATAATTTTTATTGTTTAAAATACATATTGACAAATTTTAAATTAATTATGTGTGATTTATTATTAGCATAAAGCTAAATCTTTAAAATAATATGCCAAATGAGAATGCAATTTTAAGCTAAATGCATTGAATTTTATGTTATAATTTTTTATTTAATACAGTAAAGTCATTTTTACATTTTATTGTCAAGAATATTTGATAATAATTTGATAATGAAATATATATAAATAGAGGCATGGATGTAGAATTTAAAATTAAAGTCTGTTATAATATTTTGGTAATGACGTGTAGTTATTTTTCAATGAAACAATATATCATTTGCATTACCTATAAGCAATCTAGTGACTACTTATTTATAAACCAGTGTTCAATAATTTGTTTATGGTCAGATTTTTGAAAATACTATTTTTTATTGATTTTTTGGTAAAGTGTACCAATTTATATCTATGTTTATAGAAAGGATAAATATATATTCGGTATTGCAATTTAAATGTTTTAATTTGTATACAAAAAAACTATTGTCTTTGAAATCTGCAATTGAAACTTAAAAAATCAAACCAAAATAAATAAAAATACTTTTTATATTTTGATAATTTTAATTTGTAATCAAAAATGTAAATGACTTCAAAATACTTTAAAATCAATCAGTCATTTAAAAGCTTGAAAGTAATTAGTTTATGTAACGACATCTAATATGCCTACTTGTAATAATAATTCAGATAAGTATGGGTAATGGGTTCTTTAGGTAAGAACCTGAAAAAATCATGAATTTAATATTTTGCTGTCATTGGAAGAGAATACTTAGTGGTGAAAAAGAGCTGCAGAAGTATTTTTCTTTTCATCATTGTCATTGTAAGATGTTCTTCTTTTATACTTCTTCATCATTACTTTTGAAGTACTTCTAATAAAATAATGCTTATAATTTTTTTAACAAATATTCTACTTCAGCCTTATAAAAAGATAACAGAAATGCTTTCACATTTTTAAAATTGGAAATTATTTACCTTTTTTCTAGCTAAATTTTAATACATTTTCACCTTTTTGGAAGTAATTATTAATGAAATGGTGAAAATATTATTTTTTTGGAAGCTCTTGATCGTTTTTCCCTGGATATGTATGTAGTGAAGTGTCATTATATTAGCTTCATAACACTTCAACAAGTAACCAAAGTTCTTACTGGGTTTTATTCAGATTAAAACTAAAACTTTATTAATAATTGTCTAAAAATGAATTTCAATTCATTTAAATACTATATTTAAATTGTATTATTTGATTTCTGATTCAAATAGCCATTAGATTAGATATAAAGTTATTTTTAAATTTCAAAATTTTGATTCGAAATATATACTTATATAATCTTTTCGATTTATCAGTGGGAATTCCAAATTGTTGTTATTCGATTAAAACTTTAATCAGACTAAAGTAATACAAAAGCAATTTATTAATTTTACGACAAGTTATTTAAGGAAATAACCACTTTCTTTTATTAATGCAATTCAAAGATAATCAAGTGAAATACCAAAATGTCTGGAAGATTTCTTTTGAAATATTTTTGTTTTTATCAAAAAATATTGTTGTTTGCAGTTTTACGATTTAATTGTAATTATTCTTTGTTACAATTAGGAAATTACTAATTTTCTTTCATGTTAAATTATAAATAGTAATTTTTTATTTATAAAGCGTGACGTTTAAGGTATGAAATAAAAAAATATTATGAATACTATCTGGGGATAACATTCACTAAAAAATTTATGAATTGATTTATTTCAATTTAATCGTTTATTAATTCCCACTTGAGGGGCAGATATGTAAAGCAATCAAATCAGTTATGAATAAATTTTATAAAGGAACTATATATACGAAAAACTTTAAATTTTAAATATTTGTTATATTTAAATACTAATATTATCATTTGTTATGAAAAATCTTAAGTTTTAAGGACAAATATAATAAAAATCTTTGTTTTAAATTTTATTTATATCATTCGTTGTAATTATACAAATTTTTTGGTAACCGAAAAAAATATATTTATATATTCGAAAAACTTTACTTAAAATTTAAATTAGAATTAAATTTTGATCAGTTGGTTAATTCAAAAAAATTATTGGATTATTTTAGTTGACCATATGTTTTCTGTTCTGTTTACAAAGAAAAATATACTTTTCAATTCAAGTGATTAATTAATTCATTTAAATTCCGTTTAAACAGTAATACATTTATTGTATATTGAATTTTAGTTAGGCTTTTGTTTATAAAAAGCTTTAATTTATTTAGAATTTCATTTGAACTGTTGATTTTTTTTTTTAATTTTAATTTTATATAGAATTTGTTGCTGAGTAAGAATTAATATTGTGTCGTCAGTGATGGGTGGTGTTGGATTTTAATTGTTTGAATATTTTATCAATGTTTGTCAGCCAGTCATCATTTACTTATTTATAACCATAACATCCACACTTTTTGTATTAATAAAAAATAAAAAAAACAAAAATAATTTCTATTTAATTTTTGATAAGAGTACACTAGTTGTACTTAAAATAAAATCTTCATATTATATAAAATTTTTAAATTCAATTGAAATTAGAAGCTTTTTAAAGAAATACATAGTACCAAATTGTTTAGTGCTCTCTAGCAGATGACTAATAATATAAATAATTCTTTGATTATTGAGCAAATATATGTACATGATTTCTTTGCCCTGACTTTAATTAAGTTTAAAGAGAATATATATGTATGTACTTACTACAAACAAGTGTTGCTACAATTGCGTTTGAAGTACACCTTAGTTTTATTACGTTTTATATTAAGTGTTTGTTTGTGTTTACAATAAAACGTGTAAAGTTTATTTTTAATAAATTCGTCATGTAATATAAATTTTCTTCTTATCGCTTTAGTTTTTTCGTATTTTTGCTTGATGGCATGGCAACTGTAGTAAAAATTGTTGTAACATCCTTGTATAATTGATTAACATCTTTAAATTAAGCAAACTCACGATTTTGAATTTTAATAAACGATTATTTGTTGTTTCATTTAAATTTTATGTCACATAATTGAATTGATCTAAAATGACTTTCTTTTTACATCAAATGGCCATGACAAATTTTGTTAAACCCTTTCTGTACTAAAATAAATGAATAAATTATAATTAATGCTCTAAAATAATTTTTAATAAATAAATAATCATTTTTATTAGGCCTTTAGCAAATCGATCTCCAATTTGTAAAAAAAAAAAATATATATATATATATATATAGTTCCCCTCGTTATATTGTATTTATAGTACTAATTGACCTACACTAAGTGGAGTTCATTCCACAGGGTTGAAGGTTAAATTTGTTTCAAAATATTTTTGAATAATAGACCTTGAAAATATTAAATAATCAATTGAAAAGTTTTAAACTTAAATGCAATACTAAACAAAAAATATTTAATATTAACAAAAAAACAACAATAATAAAATAATAAGTGAGTAAATAAAAACAAAAGTATTGACGCAGTTATATGCAAAACAAAACAGATGCTTTAAAAAACAGTTAATCTTAAAAAAAATTAAAATAATAACGAAAAATTATTATTCACAACATAAAAAGAGAAATATTTTTTATTCATTTAAATATTAACACTACAACTGGTGAAAACAAGTTTAAAGCATTTTTTTTTTGTATTTTTGTTTTAAACAAAAGGGAAGCACCTGAAAAATTAAGTATGATATTACGTATAAATTTTTGTTTGAATAACTTTAATTAATTATAATTAGTTGGTTTGATTATAATGACTAACTTATAATATATAAATGATTAATTTTAAATAAAATATAAAAATATAGTGTGTGTCAAATAATTAGCACAATTAAATGTTTTTTATATAGATTTTGTTTTTTGTTTTTAATGATTTATTAATTTAGCTTATTAATTAATTATAAAGAGTAACTTTTATACATTAAAAAAAATGTATTTAAACAATACTTTGAATCACCAAATTAGAAGATAAATTAAAAGCAAAATAATTTAGTATAAAAAATTACACAGCATTAACAATAATTTTCGTTAAGAATTAATTTTAAAGGATAAGATCTATTATCCTAAGTTTTTTTTTTTTATCAATCTATAAAATTGTTCCGGAGTTATATTTTAAAATAAATAATTTTCTTGGCAGCTTTAAACTTTGTAGTTTTCCAAAATTTTTTAGTAAAGAATTCGCATTTCTACGGAAATATCATTTTATTTGAAACTGTCACACACAAAGTTAGTTCTAAGGCAACCGCAATAAATGACACATTGTGGGGCCAATAGCAAATATTGTTGTTATAATCAGTGTTGCCAGAACTTCTGTGAGAAAAAGTGCTAAATGGCTATTAAAAAAGTGCAATTTAGAAAAAATAAGTGCTAGATGACTTTTAAAAAAGTGCAATTCTTTAGAAAAAAGTGCTAAATTTTAAATAATGTAATTTTTGTTATTTATAAATAACTTTAATTTATTTGGATAATTACATCAAATTTCTATCTTCATACTTAGTCATATTATTTTTTATTTCATATTTTTTTAGAAAAAATTATAAAAAAGTACTAAATAGCACCTAGCACCTTTTTTTCGCAAACAAGTGCAATGCCCGAAAAATAAGTGCTATATTCGCACTTTAAATGCCGTTATAGTAACGCTGGTTATAATAATTCTGTATGTCTTAAACTACAGCACGACTTGAGTTGAATTGAAATAGTTGTAGAGATGGACCCAAACTTTTAGAAAAAAGTATGTAAGAGATTTCTAAGATTTGTATCTATATAATTAAGAGGCAAACACATTTTTCGTAATCCCTTTTAAGGTCACATTAGACAACAGATTTTAATAAAAAATATACTATAAATATAAATATATTTTCTTATAGATGTGGAGAATATAGAATTTATACCAGTTGTAATGAAACAAATTTTATTATTACAAGTTCGAATTTGTTATTATTTTAATTTAAATTTACATGGGCAGCGATGCGCCCCAGTTATACTCTCATACTAATGTAAAGAGCTTTACAAGATCAAGAAAAAGTAAGCTTACTCATCTAAAAATACATTTTTCAATTTAAGAGATATTTACGGTTGAATTTTTATTTTTTGTCTCGACTTTATTTTTTTGATTTTTTGGGAATAAGTCCTGAATATATGGAACAAATTTATTCCGAAAAAAAAAAAATAAGATGAAAAACATTTTTAGATTATCCTCACTCTGAAATTAGTATGAATAATAGATATTTTGTTATAAAAGTATTCAGGACATTTAGTTAAAATTCGTTATACGTTTATAATGAATGCTAATTAATTTGAAGTACATACAACCATATTCCTGATTATTAATACATTATAATTATTATATTAATATAAACATTTAAATTTTATATCAGGATTGTGCTAATTACTTGACCAATACTGTTAGCAAACGAAATATAAATAAAATACAAAAAACCCTTTTAAACTTACCACAATGAGCAAGATCAATGATTGGTACCAAACTTTTGGCCAGCAGTGTATCAACTTTATCATCATTTGTTTTAGTTTTCAACATTTTTTTTGTTTGTTTGTTTGTTTTTAATTTGTCTGTGTTTTAATTTTCTCTGTTGTGACTGTTAAAAACAGTTGATTTTTTTATTTTGCCTAAAAAAAAACAATTTTAAAGTTAATTGATTTTTAATTATTTTATATTTTTGTTATTTATAATCACGTTTTATTATTTAGAACTTAATAAAAAAAGAAAGAAAAAAAAAACGTTGAATTAAAATGCAAATTTTAAGCTGGGTTTACAATTAAAGTATGTATGTATGCAAAATGTTTTAATATCAATATAATTGCAATGACATAGGTTTCATTTTAATATTTAAATTTGTTTGAAATAATATGTTATATTTTATTCGCCACCTAATTAATTCGTATACAAACTTTAAACAATTCTCGCTTTAACAATCAAAAATTATCTGTAAATATTTCACATTAAGGCTTAAACTAAGACATTTTTTTATTATGAAACATTAATTTAGATTAAAAAAAAAAGAAATCCCCCGAATAAAAATATATGTAATTTGGAATTAAAAGTATTCCCTAAATGAGTCATTAAAAACAAAGAATTATTAAATTAATATGGCTTTGGCTTAATAATAAAATGAACTCAAAACCCAAATTTTTAAACTTAATTAAACTTGTTTTTTATATTTTAATTTAAACAAATTATTAAGCATTTTTTAATTCAACGCTTTTTTATAATTTTTATTTTGATATAAACATTTTAAAAATTTTATTTAACGCACTTGCAAATATTTTATTATTTTTATTTTTCCTTAAATTGGCGAAAATTGTTTTCTTTGTTTCAAATAATTTTCTTTTTTTCATAAAAAACTTTTATTTCACAAAATCAAAGGTAAAAATAAACTGTTTTACGTTAGCAATTTTAAATAACAAACTAAAACTTTTTTCCTTAAATTGAAAATATATAAAAAACGTTCTAAAACGTTCAATGTTCTTATGATAACTAAACCTGTATAAAAACAAATAATGTACGTCAACCTCATAGAAACCAAAATGAAATCTTTGTTCCCCACTGTTTGTTTTTTGTATTAAGCCCCCCAAAGCCCCTTGTGTATTTTTTTCAGTAGTATTTTCAATTAACTGAAAATAATAACAATAAAAAGCAGCAAAAACAAAATACATACAAATAAAAGAAAAATTACAATGATCTATTTGCTTATCGTTCGATCACTCTCAATATGATTAGATTATCATTTGTTCATTCAATGGTGATGAGAGTGTAAACACTAATCAAACTCATTCACAAATAAAATGTAGTTATAAGCGCTACTATACTATAGAATAGTTGAAAACTGCTTCCTTAAAATAAAAAAATAAAAAAACAAAATACAAAAAGAATAACGCAGAAAAAAATAAAGCAAATTTTATTTTCATTTATCTTTGTTAAAGAAAAAACCCAAAACTTTTTAATCTACGAAAAAATATATTTTGCTTATCTTTAAAATTTTTATTGTTTTTTGGTATTGTTATTATTAATTTTGACTCTCTCATTTTTATAACTTAAAATAACAGTTTTTTTTTATTTATTTCAACTTGAGGTGACTATTTATTTATCACCTTCATTTTTTATACACATGTTTTTATGAATTAATTGTTAGTGCTTTTATGATTTTTGGTTCTTTTTTGCAATATTTCATTACCCCTCCAGTATTCGTACATATTTATTTATTTATTTATTTTCTTATTTTAAAATGTTATTTTATTGTTATATTTCCCTTTTATTTTTTGTTTAATTGTACATATTAAGATTTTAGCAATACACGCGCTCTCATCGCAATTAGTTACAGGTTTAATCGAAATATTGTGATAAGCAAATTAGCACTTCTGAAGTACTTGTCAAAATAAAGTTCAAATTACACATCAATTTTTGTTCAAAAAAAGGGGTGTTTGAAAAGTGGTTGCCACATGGTATTGTAATCGATAAAAGTTTGAAAGCCCATTTATGGATTTTAAATGATTAAAAGTTAGGTATTGAAAGTATTATTAGGCTAGTTTAATACAAAATGGTTCTATATATATATATATATGATTCCAGATTCTTTTTTATATGAACGAAAGGTGAAAACATATTAAAAAAGTAAATTAAGAACTTAAAGACGAATTAGACTTGACAATTACTACATTGTTGTAGGCCCATGTCTTGGCTTTAAAACATTAGTAACTAATCAGCTTAACTTGAAAAATTTTATAACCTAAAACTCATCATGGTCCTAAGTGGGTTTAAAATATGACGTGATATACATATAATATCTGCAACCTGATTTCCCGATTCTTTTTTAGTGTTAACCTGTGTAATTAAGTTTTTGCATAAGGGATTACATTTTTTTGAATATACAAATGAATGTAAATTTTCATTTATGCTACATACAGGTAGCGCTTATTTGCCTTATGTCATAACTTAAGTGTTTTGTGCTTTTTTTCAAATATTGATAAAAATATCTATTGGAGACGTTTTGTAAAAACACACCAAGATTTATAACTCTATTTACAATTAATTTTTAATTGTGCTAAAATTGTGCTGGGTAGATTTTTTCAATGATTAGTGTGGATGACATTCATTCTTTAAGATTTGTAAACAGAAATCCCGCAATTCAAAAAAAAAAAAAAAAACAATTATTTTTACTTTTTGTTATATTTTCCCAATAATATCGGGAAGCAAACGGAAAATTAAAAAAAAATATAAATGATATATAACTTTATAAAAAAATGATGCCAGGTGGTTGAAAAAGGGGCAAATGGCGACAACAACACTGGTTTTAAGTCCCCTCTACTATAAAAATCTTTCTAAACTATTCATACCCGAACATTGTGACCTTGTGAATGTAAAATAAATTATACGAATTTCATTGAAATCGATACAGCCATCTCGAAATTTCATAATTATTTTCATTTCATTTTTGAATCGCACAATTTACATATATATGTATGTACATTAGGTTGTTCCAACTTGTATGAAGAATACGAATGTGTATAATACTTTTAAACGTACTTAAATTATGAAGGTTTCAACTGCCCACGATTTTGAAAAATAAAAAAATTGGTATAAATATTTTTCTTTAGCTATCGTTTGATTTATAAATCCTTTATATTGGCAAACAAATTGTTCTAGGATCATCGAAAAAGGAATTTCGAACCACCCTAATATGTATATAAGGCTCAGTAATGTTATCATATTTGCAACAAAGAGTTTAAAAACGAATAAAAATTATTTTTAAATATTTTGTCAAATTAGGAATCATATTTCAAAGGTTCAAAACTAATCAACGAATTGGTCTAAAAGAATTTGTTTTATCAAAACAAAATCTTTCGATTACATAACAACATGCGAGAATAAATACAAATGTACATTCATAATTATCAGCATATTGATAGGAATACATATCGTTTGCTAAAACACAAAAGTATTTAGACAATAATTATTAAAATACCTACATACATATAAAAAAAACTTTTAATATATTCGGCAAAATAGTCTTTAGTCCCTAATCGCTTAAATTATAATATATCTCAAGATACGCCTATTAACGTTTCTTTTTACGACATGTACTTAATTCTTTAGTACACACATATATGTATATCAATTTTAATTTATAATCCACTCTATCAGGTAGTTGATACAGTCAACTCACGCATTTTACTGCTTTTCGTAAATTCTTACAACCGTAACAATATTTGCAGACAATGTGTGTCAACGTTTTACCGATTTTGTTTTGGGTGTCTGATAAATATTTATTCTGGTTTATTGCACAAAAATGTCCGTGTGCTGACTGGTTGACTGACTGTGTGCAAAAATCTTCCGATGAAAAAAGCAGAGCAATAACCTCCACAATTAAAATACATACACACATATACGTATGTATGTGTGTATGTATGTATGTATGTATGTATGTATGGAAGTGCATAATAAAACAAAAAGGCAGGTGGTGTTGTATATTTAACCAATTCAATATAGAGACACATTACATACATACTTGAGTTAAGGAAAATGTTTCGAAACATCCATCGATTATACTGAAACACTGTAGATACACAAAGATTCTGCATATGGTAGTGAGACATTTACAAACTGATCAATGATTATTTTTTATGTTGTACAATGAACTTATAAAGAAATCTTGAGAAGTAATAAAATAAAAGGTATTTTGTAGCAAAATACAGTAAACACTTTATGTTGCGGATGAAGACACTATTTATGACAGATGTTACAAAATATTAAGAATATTAAACTACCTGCTGAATTTGTTTAATCTAAAAAACATTAAATGATTAAAACTTTTGACACAAGTTACTTCAACTTTAGAGTACATTTCGGATTGAGTAGAAATATTCAGCAAAAACTTATAATGTTGTTCACGATAGGCTGGTTTTAATTATTATTTTTTTTAATATAACCACATAATCACAAAACCTGATAACCAGCGTATCGTAAACAACCTTAATATTATTAAGCATATTATTTAAATTTAAATAAACATTTTTAATATCCTTTTATTTTTATTGATATGAAATTTAAAAAGACCTCGTAAATGTAAAAAAAAAAAAAAACAAAACTAAATCTAAATCTAAAGAAATTTGAACATATGGCAACATAAATTATATTTTGTTCGAAGAGCATATAAAAACAAATGGAGAGCAAGAGAACATTAAGAATAGAAATTACAATTTGAAGTTATTTTAAATTTTGCAGATACAAGATACAAGAAGAGAGAGATACAAACCAAACAACAACAGAATAAAACTAGTACCTACAAATATGTACAATCAAACCAAACAAAAGAATTTTAATAACAAAAGACAAAATAATAAAAAATACGTGTTTGTTGTACAACTAAATACTATTAAAACAATAACAAAAAAACTACGGCATGAGTTGCTAGAAAAAATAAAAACAATAAATAAAAATATTTAGATTTTAATTAGAGCATTAAGCCACAACTTATGCACTACATACTCATTTATACATACAGATATTCGTACTAGATACATGTATCTAAGTATTAATCAAATGTACGAATGTATGTAAATATAAGTATTTGTACCTTTGTATTTGTAGATATGACTAAATAACGTGTCAAATAAATAAAATATACGCTAAATACCACGCTTAACATACATACAGACGGACGGACGGACGGGCAGAAAGGCAGAGAAACTTAAAGTTATCTTGAAAATAATATTATTTTTGCAAAAAATAAAAATGGTTTCAGAAACATTTAAAAGTAGCTGCCTCTGCATTAACTTGGATGTTTTTTGTACTAAATTCAAGTATTTCTTTTACGATACTCTACTCTAATAAGAGGGTTAGCAACAGTCTGCAGTTTATTTCTTCTTTTTTTATATTTTATTTCAACGACTACAAGTTTCAGTTAAATTTTAACACTTTTATTTTGTTTTGTAGACGAATACGTGGCGTTCAAAAATTCACTTCCATTATACATTTTTGCATTTATGTATTTCTGTGGAAGCAATTTTGTTCAATAATTTACTTAGTTAATATTTCATGTTTTATTTTATTTATTTTTATTTTTTTTTTTGCTTAATTATTATACGATTGCAATAAAAAAAAAACTAAATGAAATTGTTAAAAACTTTCTACTAGCTTACTATTTTTTTAAAAATATTTCGTCTGTCTGGTAAAGCACACTTCACAACAGCAAAACAAACAGCAGTGACTTTTAGTAATTTATTAAACTTGCAAAAAATGTAAAGCAAATTATTAAAACAGCCACAACACAACAACTGGTATCAGTGGTTAGAAAATAACGATTAAACACCGTCTTAGGTACACACACATTCTATACTTCACAACATTTTCCACAACACTGAATGATGACTGATCGTGCGAAAGATTTTAGTTAGAGTACAAAGAGTTGTGGTGTATTTCGTTTTTGAGGTGTATAGTTATGTATGTGCTCTCCGGTTCTCTCAATGCACCCTTAAAGATGTATGTAGTTGGTAATTTGTGTTTTAAAAGTTGGTGTAATATTTTGGGTTTTCATCTTTACTAAGAAATATAGTGATTATATAATTATTTTTAGAAAATCGGAACGGAATCTTAAACTTGATGCAGTAAATCGTCCATAGTCCGAATCACATAAACTGTTTTTAATTTTTAAAACCTACACCAAAGACGAATAGTTGAACTTGGTGCTTTCAGTTTTTTCCATCTGGTCTGGATTTTTTTCATTTCTAATATTTTCGCATAACTTAAGAGCGGTGTGTACGATTTACATAAGAGAAACATCAAAAAATTTAGTGTTTTGAAGTATCCAAAAATTTAAAAATTTTTTTATTAATAAAATAAATAAATGAATAAATTAAATAAAAATAAAATAAAATTTCTTTTAATAATAGCTGCAAATAAAATAAGGCATGCATCTTGAAGATTGGTGCAGAAATCTGTATTTTATTCACAGTTAAGTAAATGTACTTATGTTACATTCAATTGAGTAGAAATACAGTGGTGGGCTCTGTGTTTTATACCCTGCACCACCATATGTGGCTTGGATATTATGTATTTGTACAAGTATTGTAGCGTAGAGAAAAATCTTCCTACACCCACCTTAAAGTATAGCGATCTGATTCGATTTAACCATGTCCGTTTAGTTGGCTGGCTGTCCACGTAAAGCTTGTGTGTAAAGAACAGTTGCCAATTTTAGAGATAAGTTGATGAAATTTGGTACTTATGATTTTAACACTCAAAATTACTTTAAAAATTGAAAGATTTTAATGAAATTTAACACATAGATCCCGCGTGCAATTTATCATAGCTCCCATATAAACCCCTTATTCGAAAATCACTTTTAAAGCCCATAAAAATGTTAATAGCAATTTAATATTCGACACATATAAAATTTATGTAAGTGTAAATGACAGTGCAAAATTTCATTAAGATAGGTCCATAATTGACCATAGCTCCCATATAAGACCCAATTT
>MINK01172436.1:0-20695 GCA_001735545.1 Phormia regina
ACAAAGATCTTCAGAAAATAAAAATTTTGAATCTCAGTTCTCTGCAGATTGATCAAGCGATTTATATATCCTCTCTTTGTGCCTATCAATGGCCTAGAGTTAGGATTGAATCGATTTAAAAAGATTTGTATAGAAAGAAGCAGCCACAATTACCGCAATATTTTCCTAATGATGAAAGGACAAATATAGCTATATAAAGGCTTATAATTAGTGACATTTGTACCTTTCTATAAACAAAGAATTGAGGCTGAAATTATACTATAAAAAGTCTTTGGATTGAAAGCATTTGAGACAATATAAAATGTGGTTTCTGAGGCTCAAATGGTAAAATTTAAAGACATTAAAATGTAAACATTTGCGGCATTATGAAGGCCAATAATTGATCTCAAAAATAAAGATCAAATGATACAATGTAAAATTTTTGATTTGAAGGTATATAATGAGCAATAACTGAGGATAAAATTATTACTTGAAGCCATTTGGGCAGACGATTGAGAATCAAATGACACTCTATAATGTCTCACGATTTAAGGTGAAATGTAAAGCCTTTGGATTGCAGAGAATTGGGATGATTTAAATAACAACGATAATCACTTTAATAGGTCATTTCAAACATTTAGGAATGAAGTTTTATTGGGTTCACACACAGCAATTTTTCTGAGTTTATAGGAGAGAGCGGAGAAGAGAATACTAAAGTTTTACATTCTCTTTACCTCTCTTGATTACAAAGTTAGAATTGCGGCAAGAAAAATTGCTGTGTGTGTGAACCCCGATTAAATACCTTGTATTGAAACCATTTGAGACCAGATAAAGAGTAAAATTTTGTGTTTAAATTGGGACTCTGTATATGTGTAAGAATCAGGCTAAAAAGTTTCAATGTAAAGGTTTAAGAATGAAGTCGTTTAAAACGGTATATAGGTGAATGAGACTCAAATTGAAATCTACAAATGCTTAGGATTGATGCTAAATCATAAGATTGAAGCTCAATTGAAATAATTTTGGACATTTTAAAAATCAATTTGTTCGATTTTTAAACTACAATTTTTGCATTTGAAGCAATTTGACCTACGATTGTAGCTAAAATAAAACTACAGTTAATATAAGAACCTAAGATTAAAGCTCAAACTAGATTTACGTTAGATATTATCTGGATCGTTATAAAAACTCATTATTGGTGTACAAAAGAGACATAATATTGAAGCGATTTGGAACTGTGAAGAAGTATTAGGAGTCCCTTGATTAAAGCTTAAAACAAACAAAGAAGTGAAATACTTCCGCTGTTATAAAAACCCTCAATTGAAGCTTTCATTAGAGCTCAACGTTTACATCGATATAAATAAAGTTTTACCATAAAGACCAAGAATTTAAACCCAAATGTGGCTTATGATTGAAACCATTTATATCAATAAAAATACTTACAATTGGAGCTCAAATAAAGTGAAGTTTTGGAATCATTTAAATCAATAAAATGCCAAGGAATTGGAACAAACTTATAATTGAAGTTATTTGAGTCAATAAAAAGACTTATGATTAAAGTTCAAAAGAACTCATCTGAGTTCACATAAAGATCTACAAACTCCCGTCTTTAAATCAATATAATCAATAGGCCAACAACTGTAATTTGAGTCAAAAAAATACTATAACTGAAGTTCTTAAATAAATCGGAACGGAATGTCTTCAATTTGAAGTCCATAAAAAGTCCAACAATTAACGTTTAAAAACATAAAGACCTACAGCAGCAGCTTAAATAAGACTTATGATTGAAGTTATTATTAGTCAATAGTTTAAGTTCTAAAATAACTCTTAAAAGATTTATGATCAAAGATATTTGAGTCAACATAAAGACATACAATGGAAGCTTAAATGGGACCTATGATTGATGTTATTTGAGTTCAATGAAACTTAGAATTGTATTTTTTTGAGTCGATAAAATAACATCAAATGCAGCTCAAATGAAGCTTAGGATTGAAATGATTTGACTCGATAAAAAGAGACTTTCAAAGATTTATGTTCAAAAACATTTGTATCCATATAAAAACCTAAAATTAAATTATAAATGTAAATCTAAATCATTTGAGTCCATATGAAATCATTTGATTCCATATAAAACTTTCTAATTAAATCTCAAATTGACTCCTTATTTGTATATCGTTTCTAAATCCCTAAAATTAAATTCAAATTTCTTAAATAACTCATCCTATCAAAAACCTCTGTTTTTCACAATTTTTATCTCTGGTTATTGATTAGAAAACCAAACAACTATTGTTTTTATATATATTTTTTTACATAATTTTTTTTCATTCCAACAACTACTAAAAGTTAAAAACAAAACAAAAAAAAAACTAAAACTAAAATAAAAGTTGTTTTTGTTGCCATTCCACTCACCTGATGCAAGTTGGTCAATATTAGTGTTACTACCGGCTAATGAACGCACAGATGATGAAGATGTAGAGGTTTTTAAACTGCCACCAGCCGCTAATAAAGTTGCAGCTGAAGTTGGCGATGATGACAAGATTGTTGCTGATGATGCTGCTACTATTGATGATGTTGATGATGATGTTGGTGATGAAGCACTTATTGTACGTTGTACATTTTGTTTACGTCTTTGTATGAGGTCACGTTTCCATTGTGGCATCTCAGGCAGGAATGAAGGCGATAAACTGCCAGCACTGCTAAGAGCAGGTGAAATATTACCATGTATTGTTGTTGTTGTTGCTGAAGATGGTGTTAAATTGGAATGTTGTTGTTGCTGTTGTTGTGTAGAAATAGTTGTAGTAGTGGATTCTAATGTTAAATTAGTAGGACGTTCTGGTGTTCGTTCCATTTCGTTTGCAATTGATGTTGTTAACGATGAATCATTACCCACTACCGTCTTAAGAATTTGCGGTGACATTAAAGGAGGAGTTTCATTGTCGCCGCTTGTTTGTAAAGTATCTAAAGTTAAGGGTAAAGTAGCCATGTTCACTACTAACACTTGGCTTTTCTCCTTTTTTAATAAATATTTGATTTAATTTTTTTCTTATTCTAACAATATTTTTTTTTTTTTAATTTTTAGGATATTATTTGAAATTTTAGCACTTCTTTCGTTTTTAACACTAGTATTTTAATTTTATATTTTAATTAATATTTATGATTAATTATTTATTCTTTTTATTCTTAAAATTTTTCTTCTTTGTTTTTTTCTGTAATTTTTTTTTATAAGAAAATTAAATAAAATGATTATTTTTTAAAATTTTCTACACCTCTATCGTTGTCGAATGCCAAGCGCGCACTGACTGAGGTGTTTAACAGAAAATTATCTGATACTCTGACTGTTTAGTTGTTATCACACCAGAAAATGTTTCGGCTACAGGGATGGAAATTGCCTCTATTGAAAAATATGTAAATGCAACTGCAAACAACGACTTCTAGACTATTGTCCAGAATATAAACTAGAATATAGCACAGACTATAAACTAGACTATAGTCCACACTATAGACTAGACTATAATCCAGAATATAGAATATACTACAGTTCAGACTATAGACTAAACTATAGACTGGACTGCAGACTGGAGTATAATCCTGACTATAGAAAGGGCTATAGACTATAGACTGGGATATAGTCCAGACTATAGACTAATTTATAGTCAGTCCTATAGACTAATTTATAGTCTGAACTATAGACTAATCTATAGTCTGGACTATAGACTAATCTATATTCTGGACTATAGACTAATCTATAGTCTGGACTATAGACTAATCTATAGTCTGGACTATAGACTAATCTATAATCTGGACTATAGACTAATCTATAGTCTGGACTATAGAATAATTTATAGTCTGGACTATAGAATAATTTATAGTTTGGACTATAGAAAAATTTATAGTCTGGACTACACACGAATCTATAGTCTCGACTATAGATTAGAAATATAGACTTATCTATAGTCTGGAATATAGACTAATCTATAGTCTGAAATATAGACTAATCTACAGTCTGGACTATGGACTTATTTATAGTCTGGTCTATGGACTAATTTATAGTCTGGACTATAGACTAATCTATAGTCTGAACTATAGACTAATCTATAGTTTAAGAAATCAAGAAATTTGAGAAAATAGTTTTTAAAATCATATTATTTTCCTCCCCCAAAGGCCTTAGCTGGATCCGCGCCTGGTCCGAGCTATAGTTTAGCCTGTAGAGTGAACTATATTCTGAACTATTGTTTAGTCTATAATCTAGTCTACAGTCTGAACTATAGTTAAGCCTATAGTCTGGACTATAGTCTAGTGTCTAGCCTATAATATTAGTTTACTCTTTATCATTGTTAATAATATATTAATTTTTTTTGGTTCTAAATTTTCCATCTCTGATTCTGAGCACACAAAAAGATTGCAAATATGTTGCTCGTTTTGTTGTTATTGTTGCTAATGCTGTTATTATTATTGTTGTTGCTACTTGAAGTTGTTGTTTTATGTATTATACTCTTCACTCTTTTATACCAACAATAGCCAACAACTAAACGAAAAAAACTATAAAATGAGTAGGGATTTTCATTCATGCGAATATTTTCTTAAGTTTTATTTTTTTTTTTTTATTTTTTGTAAATTCATTTATTTTGTAAATTTTCATTTCGTATAGAGTTTATTTGTCGTTTCGGTTTGGTTGGGTGGTAAATTGCTGCTGCTGTAGTCTTAGTCTTAGTTTTTTTTTTTAGTTTGTTTTCTTTTCATAGGTTATGGTTGTGTTTAGGAAAAATATATACAAAAAAGCAACAAAAACAAACAAAAAAAAGAAACTGGGAGAAAGGTTCAAAAGTTTAAATATTTTTGTTGTTAGTGTGGTGTTAATACTACAAAAAGTGTGTATGTTTTACTTGACGTTCTTCTTTTTTTTTTTGTTTTCTTAATTGGATTTGCTAGTTTTTGTACTTGTTTTTAATATTTGAAATACATACATAAGTATTTGTCTCGAATCTTACTTGTTTTTATTATTGATTTATTTAAAATAGCAAAATTATTTGAAATTAAAATATGTTCATAAAAAGAAAAAAATCTATAAACAAGTCTGTTAAGTTTTTTTTTCTTAGCTCTCCCTCTCATTTCCTAAAAATTTGTAACGGTTATTTTTGATTTTCATGCTCATTGTATGGAAAAATAAGTGTAAAAACTAACTAGTGCAGTTAAAAAATCGATAACATGATTTGTTTTTTTTTCTTGGTTAATTAGTGCTGACAGTAATACTTAAGAATAAAACTAAGAACAATTATTTAAAATTTTATAAATATAAATGAAATTAAGGGTTTAATATATTTTTAATAAATCATTGATGACTAGATCTAACCCTACCTAATGTTCTACCTCAAATTTTGTTTGCTTTTTTTATATCTTAAAAGAAATTTAGTTCATTGCATATGAATCACGCCTTGAGATAAGAAATGGGGTTTGTCTTAAAAAAAAATTGTTGGTTTTGCTAGCAAGACGACTTATAAATAGTTTAATGTTATTGGAAATACGGGTGTTGTTACTTATCAAATTTTTTAAAAATGAATAATTTAGTAAATAAGTTTGTATGGTTTTTAAAAATGAAACTGAAATATAAACATAATCGGACAATCGGTTAAAAAAATATATGTATATAAAAAAGTTAGATTTTTACATAAATCTTTTAAAAATGCTTGGAATCTAATAATATTTCGAAAAAATTATCAAATAATAGTTTTTTGGTTTTCGAATTAAAATAAGTATATTCATCGGATTTTGAAATTTCCAACAAAAAATATTCAAATAACTGATTAAATTATTCTAATGAATAATTTTCGAATGGGTTTTTTATATTTCTTCAAATTTTTTAAAATTTGAAAAAAGTATTTGAATATATTTTTTTAATTTAATCGTGTTTTTAAATGTGAAAGTATTCGTATAATCTATTATATTGAGCGAATAATCGATATTTAATAAAAATAGTTTACTGTCATTAAATATATTTGAATAATAATCGACATTCAAATCAATATTCAAATATTTAAACGGATTTTAAAAGCAACAAAAGTATTCGAATAATAGACAAAATTTTTAAAATAATTGATTAAATTACTCGGATAAAGAGAGTTTTTTATATATTCGATTAATAATAAATTTTCTCGAATAAAATAAAATTCTTAAATATCAGAACAATATTAAAATATATATAAATAATAATCAATTAAGTTATTCGAATAATCGATTTATTTATTCAAATAAAATAAAAAAAGATTTTTTTATAAATATTTAATCTGTATTCGATTTATCGAATTGATTTATTGGATTTGGGATTATCTGAACAAGTTTTCAAATATCGAAGTAAAATATTCGAATTCTTACCTAATAATCAATTAAATTATTTAAATAAAAATTTTAATTATTTTTACTTTTCTTAATTTAATGGTTTTATTAAATATCAGAAAAGAAACTCGAATTATCCGATATAAACGATTAATTTATAAGTATAAATGAAAATATTCAAATACGTTATTTTTAAATATTTACTAGGAATTTTTAAAACCATAAAAATTAAACGAATAACTGATAAAAATATTTTCAATAATCAACTAATTACTCCAAAAAAAAATGTCTAATTAAGTTTTTAAAAATATAAGAACAAATTATTCAAGTATCCGTTTAAATTATTTGAATAATCTACTAAATTACTTGGATAAATGTCGAGTTTTTAAATACAGGAACATATTATTCGAATAACCGATTAATTTTTTCTAGTAAAAATAATTAGAAAAAGCACTGAAAGTAATGTGTTTTTATTAATTACTAAGTGTGACGTCATATATTTAATAGAGCTTTTAAATATCGGAAAAATGTAATGCAACAAAATATAAATTATTGGAATAATGTTCGTATAATTTATTAAACTACTAAAATAAAAGGTTTTTATATATGATATAGTTTTGATATATGGGAAATTCGAATAACCGATTAAGTATTCAAAATTATACGAAGTTAGAAAAACTATAGCTAAATAATTAGTTAAATTATTCGATGCTTTTAAATATTTATTTATAAAATAATTTACGAATAATCGATTATTTAAAATCGAAAATAATAACGTGTAATCTTAAAATAAAAATTTTAAATTTATCTTTTTCTTTATGTATATTTTGTACTTATTTTTCTATGTTTGTCATTTTTTTACTTTATTAAAAAATACTTGATATATTTGCATTCTATGCCAAAAAATGTGTAGCTTTTATATTAATATCAAATTTTTTAAGGTTCATATTTCTCTTTGCTGATTTTTTTTTTTCTACTTAACCATACTATAATGTTTTTTTGTTGCAATAACCACTCATTTTTGAAAACAAGTGTATTTTTTCCTAGATTTTGTTTTTGTTGTCTATTGATAGTGTAGACCTCAATTTGTTGTTGGTTGGGTGTCATTGTTTTTATTATTTTTATACAACGACTAAAAGAGATTTATGTTGAGAGGTGCATAAAAGAGTTGAAGAGGTAATGATAATAAAAATAATAGTAAATAGGACGAAAAACTATAACAAAGTTCATTTTGAAATAATTCAAAAATGAACTGAATCTGTAGACGGGAAAGAAAAATTATTTAAATTTATTTAATTCTATTTATTTTAATTGAAATTTGATAAAGTTTTATTTCTAAACTGGCATAAAATTCAAGTACATAATAAAAATAAGTTATTTTTTACTTATAATAAACTTTTTTAATTTTTTCTTTAATCATGCAGAATTTCTGAAAAAAAATCTTTTTAAATCAACCCCCTTTAAATTGTTCTAAAATAATCATCTGGCAGCTTTCTATAATTATTGATTTTTCCTACAAAGCCAATATGGCAGCTTTCTCATACTCTCTATCTCTCACTGAGTTTACTTGAGCATAAACAAAAAATGATGAAAACCAAAACAAAAAAGTAAAAAAAAAACATACACTACAAAAACAAAATATAAACAAAATTACAAAAAACTCCGTTGTTAGAAAATAAAAAGAAAACAAGGAAAAACAAAACAAGATAGAGACGCGAAAATATTTTAAATTAAAACTGGACAAAAAAGATAGAGAAAGTAAATGCAACTTCTTAAATTAACTCTAACAAGAGTTCACAAATATATAGGGTGGTTATGGATGAATGGAGGGCGGCATTTTTTTTAAAGGGGTATATTTTCCGGGTCCACTTGAAAAGTGGGTGGCAAAGGTAGTAACAGACAGCAGCTAAACGTATAATGGTTGCTAAGTAAAACGCATTACAAAGCGTAATTGATATACACACAAATACACCTACAACAAAATGCAGCAGTAACAATAATAACATTATTTTCCAGTAAATAAGAAAAAGGCTGCGTAAGACGACAGACAGTACAAAAAAGTAAAGGGATTTTTATTTAATAAAAAACACTACACAACACTCAATTGCAATACATACACACACACACTTACACTTAAAAGAACTCGCTAAAAGCGAACAAAAAAATTTTGCAGACTCCAGACAGTTTCAATTAATGTCTGGGATGCTGGAAAATATATACAGACTTTTTTCTTTATTCTTGTAAATTGTAATATTTTATGTATTTTGAAACGTTTTATCTACTTTTTTGTAAATATTTATTTAATTTTCATTTACTTTTTAAATTTTTTATAATAAACAATTCTTACTACACTTTAATCACTTTTTGTTAATAAATTTTGTTGTTGTGTTATTTCACCTGTTTAGTTTTTTCTTAAGTGCAATCTTATCTTTTTTTAAGATAAATATTTGTTTATTTTATAATAATCAACACTTTTTTGAGCTTTTATTTTATAAAAAACATTTTTTTATAATAAAACCGCGCGAACACCTTGAAAAAAATTTTACTTTACTGAATGTTGGGAAAATATTTTTTGTTTTCCACCAGAGACCTGTGCCGAAAAATTTTAACGGCGTCTGCGGCTTTCCTAGAATTTGCCGTCGCCGGCTAAAATGTGAACATAACAACTTATTATTTCTTAGTTTTAGCACCGTTCTATAGAGCATATTGGTTCCCAAATGTAGGTCCAAGTCCCCTTAGATGTAAGGGACGACGAAGACCATTTATTTGGGAGTGTCTTACTCTTTTCTTTTTTTATATTAATCATTAGTTTCTATAGTTAAATTCATTAAAATACGTATAAATTGTTGTTTATTTTTAATTTATGAGATGGCAGCTTTACTAAAAATGTCGCCGACGTCATAAAGAAATTTATGAAAAAATTTCTAAAAAACTTATATTAAAAATTCCAAATTGTAATGAATTTATTAAAAGTTTGACCAAAATCGGCAGCTGTATTTGAATCATTTTAAGACCAAATTTTTACGGCTGCGGCGGCTCTTGAAAAAATCCGGCGTCTTGACTCAGCCGACTTCAAGCTGGTTGGCGCAGAACTCTGTTTTCCACTTGGCTTGTTTTTAAGCGTTCATTGCCACATTGTTTTAGTTGAATTAGGGGTTGATAGAGTAGTAGTATTATTGGATGACAAATACAACATTGCGTCGATGTTTATAAAAAGAGTTGCCAGTTGAAATAAAACAAGCAAACTGTTATATTTGAAATAAAAATTCTTAATTAAGTTAGAGCTCAATTGCATTGGGGATTATGGCTGCATTTTTTTTACAAAATGTCCAACATTTACACATATACATTATTATTTTGAAATATTAAAAAAAAAAAAAATAGAAAATAAATTTAAAAGAAATTCCAGAAAAAAATCTAGTAATTTTTTTATCTTTTCAGTTTTCTGATTAAAATTTCTTTATTTGGTTAGAGGACTTTGTGAATAAATTATGTTTCAAATGTTGTAAAAAATAAAACAAGTAAATAAAACTATTAATAAATTTATCTTAAAAGAATAAATTTTGTTTGTCCAATTTATGTGTGAATTGTAAAATGTCTTCATGAATTATAATAGGTATGACGCGCCCTGTTTAAAGTACCAAGTAAATATATCTCATTGAACATACCCTATGATAGATTTGAGAGAGCTAAATTAACAGTATTGCTAACTCAAAACAAAAAAAATATGCGCAGGAAATTATTTAATTTTATTAATATAATAAAAAAATTGAATTATGCTTTGAAGATTTCACAAAAATGAAACGCTTGATATTCGATACACAAAGATTTTATTTAAAAGTTTTATTTTTATTAAATATTTTTTTATTAATAATTTATTTAACAATTTTTAAAAGTTTTATATTATATGCTTCTTATTTAAACATTAAATTAGAACTAGATATCGTTCTAAATACATATTTATGTTGAAAAATTCTTTATTATTTTATATAAAATTGTTTAAAATGTTATAAAAATCGTGTATGTTACTAATTCTTAATATGTGAACTACTTTTAGCGTTTTAATAAAATTATTTTAAAACATAACAATTAAAAGATAATTAAAAAATATTTTTGGTATTTAAATTTGTTGAAATTTTACTTATTATCTTTTATTTTTATTAAATTTTGTGCAAAAAATCTTTTTGTATTTTTTTAATTTTAAACCTATATCAGCGCTTTTTGCAACACACACAGCGTTTTTCAAAAAGTGTTTATTGTTAACATTTTACCAATTTGACTTTAGTCTCTCTCTAGAATTCCAAGTGACAAGCAGTGTTGTTGTACACACAGTACAATAATACAAAAGAACAAATTAGATTTTTGCTTATATAGAAAAAAATTAATTTCCTTAAGAAAATTTTATTAAATTATAAAGAAATTTGCATAATATTAAAAAGTAGCCAACAAATAATTACATTTTTTAGTTATATCTTTAAAAACAAACTTAAAATTTGTAAATAATTCGTTTAAATAAGGAAGTTTAAGTGATCAAAATGATTATAGCACAGCATGATAATATATTTCTTTTTATACCAAATTTAATTGGTGAGTAATTAAATAAATACTTAAAAGTAAAGAAAAAGATTTTGGTGATATTAATAACTACAACATATGGAAAATGTCTATTAAATTGAAGGTGTTTGGAGGCTTTCAATTAGAAGACTTTTAAATAGGATGCTACTAATTGAATTAGTAATGTGTGGACGTTTTGCTTATAGTGAGGGTTGTTTATGTATATAATAATCGCGTATTATTGATTTATTTCGTTGTGTATATATTTAGCTAAATATATATCTTTTGTTTTATTTTAAATATATTGATTTATGTTTATCTTTTGTTATTTTAGGTTATTGCCGCATTGTTTTGGCTTTAATTGCATTTTGGTATATGTCCACCAATTATATAGTGGCCGGTTGGTGTTATGCAATTAGCGCTTTATTAGATGCCGTAGATGGACATGCAGCCCGCGCCTTTAATCAAAGTAAGTTATAGTTATAAAAGTTTCTTATCATAAATATACAAAAATATAATAAAAGCTAATTTTAATGCAGTATATAAGGAAGGTAATCAGTCATAGCACCTTAGTTGTATTATTAAAGCAATAATTATAAAATTATTTTTTTAGCTTTGTAGATATTTCTACCTATTACTTTGTACAATTTGTTTACCTTCTTGAAGTTTTCTTCCATTCTATTGGCTGGAAAATTAAAAAAATGTGTATACTTGTTTATGAATACTATCATATATTACAATTATACTTAATAGCCGGGTCTATAATGAAAACTTTAAACATTGTATTAGTGTGTGTAGGGTTTTATATAAACCAGCTGGTCTATTAATATAACGTCATTACTATTTATCTTTATAGAATTCTAGAAATATCAGTAATTAGACCATTAAGAGCTTTTCTAGCGTAACAAAGTTAAAGTATGTAATAAATAATAAAATAGATTGATTTTTACGATACAAACATTTTAAGGTTTTATTTACTCAATTGTTATATTAATATAAAAGTTTTCTTTTCTATATTTATAAATTGTATTTCCTTTATCCTTTAATTTTAAGATTATGGATTTAAGATACTTTGTTTACATTTTCTAGTTATTTTTGCCTTATTTACGTCATGCTTATTTATTTTTATTTTGTTATTTCATTGTTGTTGTTTATTATTCTTCTTCATGTAACTATTTCTCTTTTATATACTTTGTTATTGTTGCATTTTTTTCAGTAATCAAACAAGTGCATTTTAGAGTTACCAATACAATACAGAAATACTCAGAATTGGTTTTATAAAAATACAGATAATTTTTTTTTTATAAATATATAAAAAGTTTTTTATTATTTATTTTTTGTATTATTTATTATTAATTATAATTTTTATAATTAAATAAGAAACAAAAATTAAAATTATGCACTAAGGCAACTCTTGTTTTTCATATGCAAATCTCTTGTATTATTTATTTCTCTTATCTCATTTTAATCTTTCGAGATAACGGTTCTCTTTGCAAATGTCATATAACAACAAATGCATTTAATGCATTTAAACAGGGTGTTTCATATAATACACGAAATTTACTTTCCAAAGAAGATTTATTTATTTTATATTTTAAATAATAAAATTTTAAAGATTTTGTACGAAATTTAAAGATATTAAAGGAAATTCCAAATAAAATAAAGGGCATAAATAGACCTCTCTAACTCAGTTCCGATTTGTTTGATTTTTTTGCCATTGGAGGTTATGAGTCTTTGAAAATCGAATTTCCTTAAGAAAATCGGAATTAGAAAAAAACTCTATAGCTTTTAGACATGCTACAGAGTTTAAAGTATTTCCGCCGGCTATTAAGAAAAATTGTTTCCATTTTCACATCTATTATTTCACTAAATTAATTATTTTTAATATCTTTAACTATAGGCACGCGTTTTGGTGCTATGTTGGATCAGTTAACCGATCGTTGTGGTACCATGGGTCTTTTGGTTACCTTAAGTTATTTCTATCCCTCCTATATGTTTTGGTTCCAGTTGTCTATGGCCATAGATATAGCCTGTCACTGGCTATATATGCAAACGTTAGTAGTTTTTAATAAAAAAATATAATTTTATTTTTAACAATTTTTTTTATTTAAACAGGAGCGTTGTTGTGGGCAAAACCTCACATAAAGCCACCGATTTAAGTGAAAATATAGTAATGCGTTTGTATTATCAAAAGGATGTCTTAACCTTTATGTGCTGTGTCAATGAAGCATTTTATATTAGTCTTTATGTATTGCATTTTACCACAGGACCCATATGTAAGTTTTGTATTATAAAATATTTAACAAACATTTTTAAAAATTCCTTTTTTATTATTATTTTCCAGTATTTGGTGTTTCCCTTTTCAAAATGGCTGCCTTTGTTACCGCACCATTTGCTCTGTTAAAATCTTTGATTAGCTGCATGCATGCCTATGTGGCTAGCATTGATTTGGCCAATGTTGATAAGCGTGAACGTAAGGAAAAATTCGAAAAAGAAGCTAGCAAACGTTCGGAATAAGTGTTATACAAGAGATTTCCTTTTATTTAGCTTGTAAGTTAAACTAAATGAAAATTAATATAAAAAGGAGTTAATTTTTTTTAAAAAAAACTCTTTAAACAAGAAAAATTCCAATTAATTTATGAAATTCTTTATATATTATTATATATCTTCTTCTCTATAACTATTTTATGGTAGTTTCTTTTTAATAATTTTTCTTTTTTGCTGTTACAAATTTTATTTTGTAGTTTTTAATTTAATTCTTAATTTTTCACATTTGCTTTAAATATTTATTTTATTTTTAATTTTAAATTATTATTACTATATTTTTAAGTAGTAAAAAACAAACGGAAAACTTGTTGAACATATTTAATTTGTATATTTTTAATTTGTATTGAAAAAAAATTGTGTAAAGAAAAAATTCTAATTTGAAAATTGTCTAGTCTTGAAGCTAAGGAAGTAGAAGTATTGTATGAAAAATGATTTTTAAAACCAAAAATTTTTAATTATTTTAATACAAACTTGAAGAAAATTTATAAATTATAAAAAATTAAGCATTTTAAAACTAAAAATTTAACCAGAAAATAAATAAAAAAACGAAATATATGTGTGCAAAAAATAAATGTCTACTAAAATATATGAAAAATAACTAAGTGTTTATTTTATAAAAATTGAATATTTTAACGAAAATATTAGTCAAAATATAAAAAAATAACGGTTTCACCAAACAAATTATAATAAGCACATATTAACATAAACACCCTGTGTGCCTATTATTATTTTATCATACTGAACATACTACTTTATATGACAGCTCACCTTTAACAGCTGTTTTTGTTTTTATTTCTTTACATTTCTTTTAATTCATTGTATTATAACATTTTCGCCAATTTATCTTAAAAATACCATAAAAACATCAATTAAATTTTATTAGTTTTGTTATTAACTTTATGTTTTTAATGAAAAGTGTGAGAAAAGTATTAAATAATGCTTTCACATATAAAAGATATCTTGAAATACAGCATACAATATGCCTGTATAACACATTGTTTTTTTGAATATATTGGGGATTTTGTGGTGGTAAATATGAATTTTCCTACTTTTAAATGATAAAATTATACAAGTTTTTTAATTTTTGATAAGTACAACAAATTATTTAAGAAATTTTTAATAATATTCATTGAAATGCTTTGGCAAAAAATATCTTGGCAGTGTTGTAAAAAAGTGTAGAGAAATAAAAGAATTGTTTATAATGGAAAAGCGTACGATTTTATAATCTGTAATAGCAATGATTTTCAAAATACACAATCTTTTTTTAATAACTGCTATTATGGCTCTTTATTATATATTACATATTTATAATAATTATATAATTTGCGATTACATTAAAGTATCAAAATTCTTCTTTGTTTGCAGTGCAGTGGCCCCTCCATGGAACCTACTCTTTTCTCCAACAACATTCTTCTGACAGAAAGGATTACAACACGTTTCCATAAACCCAATCGTGGAGATATTATTATAGCTATTTCACCCACCAATCCGGAACAATATATTTGTAAACGTGTTGTGGGTTTACCAGGTGATAAAGTTATAATGGAACAGCCACCATCCGAACTACACAACGTCGCTAATGATGATGTAAATAAAATTGCCCCTAACTCTACCTCGCCTACAAAATTTGAAGATTATGTACCAAAAGGTTTTGTTTGGATTGAAGGAGACAATCAAAGGAATAGTTCAGATTCTAGATATTATGGTCCTATACCTTTGGGACTTGTTAAGAGTAGGGCAGTGTGTAGAATATGGCCTTTGAATGAAATGAAATTGTTATGAGAAACGTAGATAAAAGAAATATTAAAAATTATTAATAAAAATTCGAAAAAAATAAATTAATTTTCAAAATAAAATGTGTTCAAAATCTTAAAAAAATATGAAATTTCTTTTATAATTGGAAATCCACAAGCAAGGTAATAAAGTTTTGCTAAAAATTTAAAATATTTTATGAAACTATAAAAAAGTGAGGAAGAGTTTATAAAAATAAACTTATAATAAAGAATATTTTAAAATATATTAAATTGAAATGAAAGGAGTAAAAGGTATTTTGCTAAAAATTGTAAGCATATTTGCTTATATAAATTTATAAGAATTTAAAATTTTATATATTTAGCTTAGAAAATAATTTTTATTGTATAAAATACTCTTTAAATTAACACAACCAAGTTTTACTACTAAAATATACATCTTTGTGTAATAAAATAAAAAGACACACTCACTAAACATACACTTTGTTGCTTTTTATTGTTCTCAAATCATCACATTTTGACATCTGCACATTTTCCATTTGTTCTTGTAATTGAAAAACGCAGACGGTCTTACAAACTCTGGAATTTTCTTAAGACTTTGTGAGAAATTAATTAAATTAACAAAAATTAAATAGAAAAACCATTTTATAATGGCTTCCATAAGTTTGTTAAATCCAAAAGCTGAATTTGCTAGAGCTGCTCAAGCTTTGGCCATTAATATTTCTGCAGCTAAAGGTTTGCAAGATGTAATGCGTACCAATTTGGGACCCAAAGGAACAATGAAAATGTAAGTTAATTAACAATTTCTATTATTATTGATAACGGGGATAAAGAAATTAAAGGCTGGAAAGCGATTTGAATTGGATAAAAGCAATTTTTTAAAACATCTGTTGTATGAGACATCACGGGGTGTCGGCATTTGTGAAGTGTTTAGAAGTGAGGTTAGGTTGAGTATGTGTCATCGACTGCAATAGGGTAAATAGTGTTGAAAAGTGTATAGATTTTTATAATATTAAAGTTAAGCTTTCGGTGGGTTGTGTACGAAGTCTATGTTAACGTAATATAACCATAGAAGATACTATCATTTGGCTACATAATATCGAATGATAATACGTTCTGTCGTTGTATTATGGTCCCGTAGATTTTACAAAATCATGAGTCGAAATTTTTTAATTTACATTTTGAGTTTTGTATATTTTCTTGAACAATTAATTAAAAATATAATTTATAAAATAAAATTTATTTAAATTTTTATGTTAGCATATATTTTAAACAGGGTGATTCTTAAATCCAATGCTAATGAAACTAATCTACATAGAGTTGCCACTAGATTTTTGTTTAGAAAAAGAGCAATTGTTTTATTTAACCAAATTTTTTGCTTTTAACTTGTTAAAAACCTTTAAAACTTTACAATAATCATTAAAATTAATCTGAAAATAAACTTTTAAATAAATTTGTTTTGTAAAATCTGTTCTAGTGTTCAAAACTTGTTTATATATTGCACAATTGCCATTGGATTTTTTTAGTTTCGATAAAGAATTCTCCAATTTTATTAAAAATTGTGCTAAATTAATGTTTAATTAACTCTGAATATGATATGAATATTATCATTATTCGTACAATTAAACGATAATTAAAATTAAATATATGTTGTATATATATTTTGAATATTTAATATATTAAAATATTAATTTTTTCAAAAATAATATTTTTTTGTAGTTAAAGTATTGCTTTTGCACAATTGCCATTGAATTACCCTTCATTATAATAAGGTTATTTTCAATTTTGTTTAAACAAATTGTGCTATATTAATGTTTAATTAACTCTGAATATGTTATAATCATTATCATTATTCGTACCATTAAACTACAATATATATTGAATCATAAAGTCTGAAATAGTCTTAAAGGTTTAAATTTTATGTCTATTTAATATGAAAAAATTATCTTCCTCGTTTTAGGTTGCTATTGCATTGAAGTTTAGATTGTGTTCATATTCTGCACAAATAGCCAGTAAATTGTGAATATTTAACAATTTATTATAAAGTTTGTGCTATAATAAAAAGTTTAATATAATTTGTAGATGATGACCTTAATAAAAAAATGGTCATTATTCGGAATTATTAAGCAATAAATTAATAAAATTTTTATTAGTCGAAATTTTCGGCCTGTCCCACGACATCGAATGAAAAATTCGTGTCGACAATTTATATGGAAAAAAACAAATAAATTTAAAATATTATTTATTAATTATTTAAATTATGATTTTAAATATCAGTTAATAATAATAATTATGATTTTAAATATCTATCTTGGAAAGCTAATCAAATTGTGTTCATATTATGCACAAATAGCCTGTAAATTGTTGGAAACTTTTAACAATTTGCTTAAAAGTTTGTGCTATATTAAAAAGTTTAATATAATTTGAAAATGACCTTAACAAAAATAGTCATTATTCGGAACCATTAAACAATAAATTAATAAAATTGTATTAATCCAATTTTTCTCCAAAACCTTAAGATTATTTTATGAAATCGGAAGACAAACTACTTAAATATACTTTAAATTTTTAAATGAGTCTCGATATGGAAAATTAAAACGAAAAAAAAAGGAAAGATTTCCTAAAAGAATCTTAAAAGTTCCGTAAGAACACTGAAAACTTAAGATTTCGTAAGGAAATTGTATTTTTTTTTATTAGTAAATCCTTAGACTTCTTCAGAAATTCCTTCGAATTTCAAAGACTTATAAAAATAACCTTTAAATTTTGTTAAGGAAACTCAAAATTTATATGAATTATTTCCAAAAATTTCTCAAGTAAATAAACTAATCAAATATCATCCGCACTCCTATCCTTTGTCTTTCAGGTTAGTATCTGGTGCTGGCGATATTAAGATCACCAAGGATGGTAATGTTTTATTGCATGAAATGCAAATTAAACATCCTACCGCATCTATGATTGCTCGCGCTAGTACCGCTCAAGATGATTCTACAGGTGATGGTACCACCTCTACCGTACTCTTAATTGGTGAACTGCTTAAACAAGCTGATATCTTTTTGGCCGAAGGCCTACATCCTCGCATTGTTACTGAGGGTTTTGAAAAAGCCCGCGAACAAGCTTTAGCTGTTTTGGAAACCATGAAAGTTCCCATTGAGGTAAACAAGAAGAGTTTGGCTGAGGTAGCCAATACCAGTTTGAAAACAAAAGTTCATCCCGCTTTGGCTGATCTTCTCACCGATGTTTGTGTTGATGCTGTTTTAGCCATACGCAAAGATAATAAACCCGCTGATTTGCACATGATTGAAATTATGGAAATGCAACATAAGACCTCGACTGATACTTCTTTGATTAAGGGTTTGGTTTTGGATCATGGTGCCAGACATCCTGATATGCCCAAGCGTTTGGAAAATGCTTACATTTTGACTTGTAATGTTTCTTTGGAATACGAAAAGTCTGAAGTTAATTCGGGCTTCTTCTATAAGACCGCTGAAGAACGTGAGAAATTTGTCAAGGCAGAACGTGATTTTATCGATCAGAGAGTTAAGAAAATCATTGAATTGAAACGTAAAGTTTGTGATGGTACTGAAAAGTCATTCGTGGTCATTAACCAAAAAGGTATTGATCCCTTGTCTTTGGATGCTTTGGCCAAGGAAGGTATTATGGCTTTGCGTCGTGCTAAACGTCGTAATATGGAACGTTTGGCTTTGGCTTGTGGTGGTACTGCCATGAACTCTTTTGATGATTTGGAAGAATCTCATTTGGGTTATGCTGGTTTGGTTTATGAACACACTCTGGGTGAAAACAAATATACTTTTGTTGAAGAATGCAAGAATCCCCAATCGGTTACTATACTGATTAAGGGACCAAATAAACACACCATTGTTCAAATCAAAGATGCGATTAGAGATGGTTTGAGGGCTATTAACAATGCCATTAACGATAAGGCTGTTATTCCAGGAGCTGCTGCTTTTGAAGTTAGAGCTTTTAATCAATTAATGAAATACAAAGATACTGTTAAGGGTAAAGTACGTTTGGGTATACAAGCTTTTGCTGAAGCTTTATTGGTTATACCGAAAAATTTGGCCATTAACAGTGGTTACGATGCCCAAGATACTATTGTTAAATTGACTGAAGAAGATCGTCTTAATCCTGATCCTGTAGGTTTGGATTTGTCTACCGGAGAAGCCATGAAGCCAGTTGATTTGGGTGTTTATGATAATTACAATGTTAAGAAACAAATCTTGAATTCCTGCTCGGTTATAGCTAGTAATTTGTTGCTGGTCGATGAAGTTATGCGTGCTGGCATGACCAGTCTTAAGGGTTAGTTTTCCCAAAAGCCCTTTAACACAAGTATTGGATTGAAATAAAACACACCCGCTTATCTAACATTTTTTACTTTTATTCTTTTACTTTGCTGTAACTCGTATGTGTCTCATTTTTTGCTAAATTCGTTTAGGGATTTTCGTATTAAGATATTTTCTATTAATTTAAAAACCACTTTAAAACATTTAATTTAAAGGTCTAAAAAACACTCATTACTAATCCATTAACCATTAATATTTTTTGAAATTTTTCTAAAAAGAAATAAAATGAAATCAAGCATTTAAAAAATTTCAGTTGTAATAGAAGTGACAATGAAATTGTAATAATTTTACTTCAAAGAAATTGGTTTTTGAACTCAATAAACAACTGAATAGTTTATTTTTTAATAGATTAAGACGAAGGTTTATTTTCGTAAATGAGTGATAAATAATTTAAATCGGGCTGTATAAATGAAACTACAAACGTCTCCGACGGCAGCTTAATGGGATGGGTTGAGGCTTATGATCTAAAATTGAATTTTAAGTATAATTTTTCGAAAACCATCGATTAATTAACAATTATGAACATTTTAAATATTTTCTACCAAAAAAATAGTAAAAAATTCATATATCTTCAAATTATAAAAATGTTAAAATTTTTTTGATTTTGTAACTTTTCGCAATTTTGGATTGTCAATATATATGAAACACCCTGTTTGGCGAACAAAAATCAGCTGCAAATTGCATTTTTTCATTCCATTTTTCTAAAACTACTTTCTAAATTTAGTATTTTTTCGCGTACCATCTTTTAACTTAACCCTATATCTTTCAACAGCATTTTTACTAATGACTTTTCCACGAAATTTCAAAAATAAAAAATATGTCCTTTAAGGACAAGGTTTGCAACAAAATCATCTACATATCGTCACCGAATATGCAAAGCAACCTAACATCAAAAATTTTAAATTTGTGTGTTTTGATGAAGTATAGTTTATTTTTCCAAAATACGTGCGATCTCAAATTTTTAGACTTGAAGCTCAAAAAATAACCATTATATTAACAAAAGCAATAATTTTCTTAAGAAAAATAAAAATCTTTGAAATTTTTATCAAAATTGTTAACGTTGAATGTTAGCAAAAAAACGACACTAACCCGATTTGGGAGCACTTTATATTTATTTGTAATTTGCTTCACGAATACGCGATTTTCTTTAGAAAATTTAAAAATTAACAAATTTTA
>MINK01172437.1:6680-29952 GCA_001735545.1 Phormia regina
ATTTTTAAATTGCGGTCCACCTCGATCTAATCTATTGCTTATATTGTGTATCACTTGATACTCTTAATGGATAGATCTCATAAAATACTATTCAGAGAGCCTCAAATTTAGAAAACTCTATACTTTAAAAGTTTTTCACAGATCAGAATGATAGGTGATAGGTTCAACTTTTTAAAACAACTACTTTAAACAAATATACTTGGTTCTCAGACTAAATGTGATATGTTTTCTATTACCTCTTAGGAATATCTTTCGTGATATTAAAAAAAAAAATGAATTATACCCAATGCCTCTGGGAAAGATCTGGAAAGAACTGCCTTCGATTGGATGAACCGTCTAAAGATGGAAATCTTAAAAGAGCAGGCGCGGATCCATGGAAATTTCCCTTTTTCCCTCCCCAAAACGAAAACTGTAAAATAAAATTTTGTACTAAATTTTGAAATTTAGGGAAATAGTTGTGAAAATCGTTATATTTTCCACCCCCAAAAGCTTGAGCTGGATCCGCGTTTGTAAAAGTGTGAAGAATTTATAGACTTGTATCTTAGGAGAAATAATGTTGAATGTAATATAAACTTTTAGACTTAAAATTTGTTCTTGTGGAAGCCCCTTTCTGGCAGCTCTGCAAAGAGAGATAACTTTAAGAGAACAGGTCACAAAATTTTTGTAAGAGCTGTGAGCTAAACAATGACTTTTATGGTTTAAATCTTTCTTGAAAATTCGTATTTTTGCGGGCTTTTAGATTGACCCTTAGTGGTCCACTCTTTTAAGCGATTAAAGTAATAACTTTATTATTATTGTTTTTTTTTTTTTTTAAGTTAAACCGTTTATATTTATATTGTAACCTCTGAATGTTTAAATTTTTAGTTCAGGGTAAAATTAAATAAAATTGCATTTATAAAAATGCGATAATTTTAAAACGTTAAATAAAATAATAATAAAAATTTATATATAAAAAAATAATTGTTAAAGTATTTTGCCTTCGATTAATAAACCAAACCTTATTTATAACAAAATAATTACCATTAGCAAATTATTAATAATAGTTGCACTGTATATTCATATATAAAAACATAAGTAGACAATAATAATTATAATAATTAAAAAAAAAATTATATTAAAATCTCTTAAGTTTTATTATTAACATTACTATTATTTTGCTCTATATAAAATTTTTAATAATAATTTTTTCATAATATTTGGTAGCAGCATGAAAAGAAAATAAAGACACATGTTGCTCTACTTATTAAAAACTTAAATTAAAAGAAAAAAAAATATATTTTTTAAAAAAATATCTATTAGATACTATTACTATTACGAGATACAAATTTAATTTTTTTCTTATTAAAAGATAAAATAAAGGTTTGGCAAACAAGTTTTTTTTCATTTTTTTTTTTTTCATATTGAAAACTAAAACCAGCCAACTGTAATGAAATGATTTATTTTAAAACAAAAAAATATATATATTTTTCTTAAATTGAAACACTGACCTATATGAATGTTTAAACATTTTATGATTTGTATTTTTTTTTTTTATTTTTATTTTTAACGGATATAACATATAAAAAAATTTTATTTTGAAAGTTCTTTTGTTTAACATTGTTTTATCTTTATCTCTATATAATATTGAATTTTATTTATTTATTTAACAATACAAATACGTTTTTTTCTTCTTCTTTGTTTCTATGTCTTTACTACTTTCGCTGCTAAAAAAAAAAAAAAAAAAGAAATAAAATTTTAAAGTTTCTTTTTTGAAAGGAGGGGGATTTAAGTTTATTTTTCTTTTTTTTTTTAACTAAACATTTTAGTGAATTCTAAAACATTTGTGTTTATTTTTTATATGATTTAAATTTTAAAGCAAAAAAAAAAACTTCCGTTATTTTGATTTTTTTATATATTCGAATTTTATATCTTATTTGGGTTAAAATTGAAATATCTTTAATTTATGAAATTATGAAAAAATAATAATATTTTTTTTTTAAATTCATCATGAACTACCTTCATATATAAATGACAGCCCCTATATTTCAGTTTATGTTTTTATTAGTTAATTTAAATGTTAGTTTTAAAACATTTAATAAAAAAAAATAGAACAAAAAATATTTACAATCATTTATAAAAAAAATTGACCTAATTTTTTTTATTAAAAAAAACCCAGCAAATAATTTTAAAGTCTGTGAAAAACATTATGTCTTTCAAAATAATAATATAAATTAAAACTAAGTTTCACAGAATATTTATTAACTTCCTAAATTGTTTAGTATTTAAAAGCAGCAAAATCCTTCCAAAAGAAATTAATCTATAGACTCCATTTTGAAGCCACTTCTAATATAAATTTTTTCCCCTTTTAATTCTTAGTTGGGTTATTTTTCATCATGTTACTGTTTAGCATTTTTTTTATTGTATTAATGTTCTCTCTTTAAACACCAGCACACCACTACTTGATTGCAATTTATGAACCATTTACACATACACACAAACATACACACATACATATACATCTATGTTGTCTATGACGACTATGTTCATCATTATTTGCTAAATTGATTCATCAATCATGTTACCATTCACAAGTAATTTTCATTAGTTAGTTTTTTTTTTTTTTTGTTTGTTATGACAATATACCATAAACCTCTAAACATGCCACATTACAAAATATCATATGAATTTTTATGATGACAATTATATGCTAAACATTGTATAGGATTTTGTTTTGTTTTTTCTTAGCAGCTGTTCATCGGTCTAATGTTACATTTTAATTAAAAAAAAGTTCTTTCTTTTTAAATTGTTTTTGGAATTTTATCATCAACAATTTTATAGAGATTTATTAGAAAATAACTTAAAAGACTTAATTAGTTTGAAATAGGCGACATATTCCTAAAACTAATTAAATAAAAACAATTTATTTAATTTGTAATTTAGGTTGATTGTGGTTTTAATGAAAACTAGTGTAAGAAAATTTTAATTTGTAAATGAAACTGATGAGGTTGGTTAATTGAAAATGTATGTGGAATGTTTTTAGAATTTGTTGCTGGGGAAAACTATGGAGAATAAGAGAGAATATTTTAAAAACATTAAGAATAATTTTGAGTAACTACATTGAGGGACTTTAGGGGAACTTAAATGGTGAAAAACATAGAAGATTTTCTAAAACACTAACTTTTGGTATTTTTTTTATAACAGTTTTGAAAACTATATAAGAATTAAAAAAAAAATAAGTTTTAAAATATTTTAAAACGGTTTAAAAAATTATATAACAGTTTTCAAAAAATTATAACAGTTTTCAAAAATGTATAACAGTTTTAAAATATCAATATATTAGTTAAAAACTGTGTAGCAGTTTTAAGAAACTCGAATAAATGTTTAAAATGTGTATGTTATGACAGTTTCTAAAACTTTTCAAAAAAGTATAACAGTTTTCAAAAATGTATAACAGTTTTAAAATATCAGTATAACAGTTAAAAAACTGTATAGCGGTTTTAAGAAACACGAATAAATTTTAAAAAGGTGCATGTTATGACAGTTTCTAAAACTGTATACCAGTTTAAACAAAAAGTATATAACATTTTCTAAGAATTGTATAATAGTTTCTAAAACCCATATAACAGTTAAAAATCTGCATATAAGATTTTAAAAACTAGAACAGTTTTAGGAAAATGTATGACAGTTTCTAAAGCTTAGTTAGAGTTGGAAAAAACTTTATTACAGTTTTAAGAAATGGTTTAAAAACTACTGTATAAACGTTTTAAAAACTGTATAAGAGTTTTTAAAAACTGTATAAGAGTTAAAAAAAGATTTAAAAAAATGTATAACACTTAAAAAATGTTTAAAACTATAACGATACTTAATACTTATAGTTATAACTATATAACGGTTTTAAAAAACAGTTAAAATATTGGTATAACAGTTTCAAAAACAGTATAACAGTTTCAAAAACAGTATAACAGTTTCAAAAATAGTATAACAGTTCCAAAATCTGCATAACAAGTTTGAAGTTGGTATAGCAGTTTTAAAAGTACAAAACTGTATAACAGTAATAAAGTAAACTATATAACATTAAAAACGAAAACTGTATAACAGTATCAAAAAATTGTATAACAGTTTTGGAAAACTGTAGAGCATTTCTAAACTATTTTATATTGGTTTTGTAAACGTTACAATAGTTTGAAAAATTTTATGCAACTTTTAAAATATTGTATAACAGTTTTAAACAATATATATTATTTTGAGAAAAGAGTATAAGAATTTCAAAATATTATATAACAAAATTTTGAAGCTGTAATACATTTAAAAAATTTACAACAGTTTTTAAAAACATTTATAACAGTTTTAAAATTTCTATAACTTTTTCACAATACTATATAACAGTTTTAGAAATTCATGTTGATATTTTAAGAAGCTATACAATACTTTATAACAGATTAAGTTTTTTTAAAACTGTTATACAGTTTTCAAAAACTGTACTACATTTACACACCATTTACAACAGTTTTTAAAAACATTTATAAGAGTTTTAACATTTCTTTAACATTTTCACAATACTGTATAACAGTTTTGGAAATCCATGTTGATAATTAACGCAGCTACTCAATACTTTATAATAGTTTAAAGGCATTGTATAACAGTTTTTAAAAACTGTACTACATTTAAATAAAATTTACAATAGTTTTTAAAAACATTTACAGAAGCTTTAAAATTTCTATAACCTTTTCACAATACTATATAACAGTTTTAAAAATCCATGTGGATGTTTTAGGAAGCTACTTAATACTTTATAATAGTTTAAGGGCGTTATATAACAGTTTTCAATAACTAAAGCAGTATGATAGTTACTATTAATATCATCTAAATATTTGAGTAAATTGTTTAATATTTTATAACAGTTTTAATGTATTATATAAAAGTTTAAGTGTATTATATAACAGTTTATAAAACTGTATAATAAATAAAACACTTTATTGATGTTTCACACTGTATAACAGTTTACTTGGTAGAAATTTATGATTTAAAGTATTTTTATTTATGTTGCAACATATTATGATACCTTAGCAATATTTATTTAATATTTTATAACAGTTTAAGTATATTTTATAACAGTTTTATAAAGTTGTATAATATATAAAAAACTCTATTGATGTTTTAAACTGTATAACAGTTTCTACCAAGTAAATTTATAATTTAAATAATTTTTATTTATGTTGCAACATATTATGGTACCTTAGCAACATATATTTGTCTTTTCTTTTAGTCACAATTAATTATGTTGCAAATAAAAAATTATTTACACTTTAATTTTTATCAAATTCCTGACAAATTACAAATTAATACATTTTCTCAGCAACATGTTGATAATAATAAATTGCTGTCTACAAATTAATACGTTTTCTCAGCAACATGTTGTTAATAAAGAAGGTTTTCTCTTCTATGAAGTAAATTAAAATATTTGATTTTGTTCATCATTGGTAAAAAAAAAATATTTGAATTACAGCCTACAGTTATTTCCCATTTATGAACTCTATTTTAAAACATTGAATCCGTTAATACTTTATGTTATATTAGCAACATTTGATTGTATTTTAAAACACATGTTGCAAAAAAAATTAAAAAAAATAAAATATAAAATACTAGCAACAAGTATTATATTATGTACAATTATTATTTTCCAAGTAATAAACTTCTCTTTACTAGCAACATGTTTTTTTCAAGTTTTAATTTTTAAATTCTATAAATGATTTAAACCCGTTAACACCCGATATGTTAGCAACATTTGATTGTATTTAAAAAAAAATGTTGCAAATAAAAAATAGTATATAAAATACTAGCAACAAGTATATTATTATATAAAATTTTTCTTTTCCAAGTAATAAACTTCTTATTATTAGCAACATGTTGCCAAGCAAATAGTACTTTCTTAACAGAGCTAAATTCCTAAACATCTATGTTTACTTATCTTGTTTTGAATGTTATTAAATCCAGTGAAATTTTGTCCATTATCAACATACATGTTATTATCGAAAATATATATGTTATTAGCAACATGTTGCTGCTAATTATTTTAAATATAATTATTAAGTATCCAGTCTCATAAAGAATTTTTAATGTTTCCCAATTTTGTGTGTCACTAAAATGCGTTTTGAAAAATTTCTCCACAATTTAAATTTGTTTAAATATTCATAATTTGCTTAAAAGCATTTTGTGGCAACACTAAATAATAATAACGGTACTTAAAGATACAAATCTGTCTGACAACACATACTTGTACTACACAATTTTTTGTTGTTAATTTTTTCTTTCTTTCTTCAACGATACGATTACAAATTTATGATTGGTCACAGTTTAACGAAAGCAACATAAATTATATACTCGAAATAAGAAAAAGAGACACAGATGTAAACAACAACAGCAACAGCAACAACCCGTATGTTGTTGCAACAACAACATTTAACATAAATTTTAAGATGTTTATCGTAAAATATTTATATATATATATTTTTTTTTTGTTGCAAATGCAACTTAATATATATAAGTAAATACGTAGTTTATATGCGTTTGGTAAAGGGAGGACATATTAACAATTACTTATGTACACGCGACTTTCTTCAGTCAACTGTTTCAAGTTTGTTAAGAAAAGAGGAGGAGGAAGTTGGTATGTTTTAAAGTAGGGAGGATTTGTTTTAAACATAAACATGAACATAATTGCAGCACTTATTTGCTGTTATGAAAAGATTCTTTTTATTGTTTTTAGTCATTACCTTTAGCAGCACGAGGTAAGAGTGAGGTATTGACTGACTGACTGGCTTCTTAAAATTGTTTTAATGTGTGTTTTATTATGGGTTGCTGCTTCTGGTTGTGTTGTTTACAACAGATTTACACGCATGCAATTTAAACAAAAAACCACAAAATAAAAAAATAAAAAAGCAGAAACCTAAAACCTTGATGACCTTAAAACCAAAAAAAAAAAAAAAAAAACATGTGCTAAACTCTTTTTACCTTTCAATTCTTTTTGAAAGGGGGATTTTGTTTAAAGGATGTGTTTGGCTTACTTCAGACTTCAAGCTTTAAAAATGTTAACCGTAAAAGTATTGTATTTAAATAGCATATTAAATGATTTTGACCTGATTTATGTAAACGCACTTTTGGGGGTTTTTGTTTAGTTTTAAATAAGCTTAACTTTTAATGTTCAATTGTCTGTCCGTACGTCCGTCTGTTTATTTGTCTTATTGTTGAATTAGTTGCAGCTGTCTTCTTAAAACCTGGTTTCAAAAATTTATTGAGAACAACTTTCAATTTAATTTATGTTTGGCATTGCAATTTTATGTTTCTGCATTTTTTGTTTTTGTAATGTGTGCATTTCTTTTTTTTTATTATTATTTTGGTACATTTCCATTCTCTACGCCTTTTTGTGTAATGGTATGATTTCTTCTTTATTAATGTAAGATTATTGCCCCGTATCATTTTTTTTGTGGGTAATTGAAGACACGTTGTTGACCTTGACCCAAAGCTTAGTTTTAATATTGTATTAAGAAGAAAATTTATGAGATATAAATTTTTTGTTAAAGCAGGTCACTAGGAATGAGATAAATAAGATTTTATGTTATTTATGTTAAAAGTTTACCTGGCAACATGTTGTTAAGAAAGATTTTTGAAGCTCTAGGCTTTGTAACATAAAAGCTTCATTATTAGCAATGTTTGAATAATTTTAATTAAGAATATTTTGTTCATGATAATGAAGCATTAGATTTTATGTTAAAAGTTTACTTGGCAACATGTTGCTAAGGAATATATTTTTTTCAGTTTAAAATAATAATTATTAATCATAGTGCATCAAAAAATTAGCATTAAATAATTTTTTATTGCTCTAAACTTCATAAAATAAAAACTTTATTATTAGCAACATTTAATAATATCTAAGCAACATTTTTCTATATTCTTCTATTCAAGTTAAAAAGAAAAAAATCAACATGTGCTTAAATGGATATAATGTTTTCTTTTATTTTTATTTCTTTTGATTTTCTATTTCAATAAATTGGAAACATGTCTAACAACATTATCAAAACATAAGTGATTTCTTATTTTTTGGCAACAATCAACCTTAAAAGTTGCAAATAGATTTAAAAAGGAATATTTACTTTGCTTAAGTTTTTACTAAACATAAACTTTTATTATAAATGTTTCATTTAAATATGTTTTTACAAATATTTGGTATCTTCATTTGTGTTACTTAAACACTTGTTAATCACCAGCAACATGTTTGTAATGTTTCGCTACCTTTCTATATAGTTTGTGCATTTAATTTTTAAAGTTAAAGAAATAATAGTTAATTTTAAATTTTACTATAAGCAACATGTTGCTAAGTTTTTATATTTAAAATAAATTAAAATAGAATTTTTATTTTACACAAATATTTAATTAAACATAATTTTGTTTAAAAAAAAGTTTAATTAAAACATGTTGCAGCAACATTTTTCATAATGATATTAATTTTTTATATTGTTTTATATAAAAACAAATTCATTTTGATTTAACTTATCTTAATTTTAAACAATTTAATTATACTAAAATTAAGTCAAATTAGTTAACGTTAAAAAAAGCTAAGAAATATGTTGCCGCAACATATGTTGATTGGAGATTAAGTTTTTTTCATGTGTATTATTTTTTTTATATTATGTTTTTTTTTTTAATAAAGTGCTGAATATGAAACTTTATAATTAGTATAATTTTGATTAAAAATTTTAACTCCAGCAACATGTTGATTAAAGTTTTCATTTATTTAAATGAATTTTTTATAATTAAGAAAAAAATATTTTAAATTGTTTTAAAAGTAAAATTAGTAAAGTAAGCTTCAAGCAACATGTTGCTAAATGTTAACTTGGTTTGAATATACATTTAACACGTTGCAGCAACATTTTTCATAATATTATTAATTTTTTTTTTACTTTTTTTAAACATAAATTGATTGAATTCAATTTATCTTTCTTTTAAATCAACTTGTATGTTTAATATTATTACTAAAATATATTTTAATTGGTTATAATGTCAAATTAGCTAACGTTTGAAAAAGCTAAGAAAAATGTTGCCGCAACATATATTAATTGGAGTTTAGTTTATTTTTTTTTTAATAAAGTGCAGAATATGAATTCTTATAATTTTTAAAATTATAATTTAATAACATTTATTAAAATTTATTCTCCAGCAACATGTTGCTAAACGTTATCATTCATTTAAATTAATTTTTCTGTATAATTTGTTGCTAAATGTTAATTTAGTTTAAATATTGAAAAATTAAAATAGAATTTTTATTTTACACAAATATTAATTTAAACATAACTTTGTATTAAAAAATAGTTACATTAAAACATGTTGCAGCAACATTTTTCACAATATTATTAACTTTTTTTTACTATATATTTTAAACACAAATTTATTTTGTTTTAACTTACTTTTTTTAAATCAATTTCTTCTTTAATAATATTACTAAAATTTATTTTCATTAGTTAACGTTTAAAAAAGCTAACAAATATGTTGTCGCAACATATGTTAATTGGAGCTTAAGTTTTTTTTTATATTTTATTGTTGTTATGTTTAAATTAAATGCTGAATTTAAACTTAGTAAGTGGTTTAACTTTTAATAAAAATAAAACCCCAGCAACATGTTGCTTAAACTTTTTTCAATTAAATAAATTTGTCTATTTAATTTTACAAAATAAAATTATTTTAAATTGTTTTAAAAGTCATATTAGTTAATATTGATGTTTGATTTATGTTGTTGCAACGTGTTTCTTATATTCCTAATGAATTTTTTCTTCTGTTGAAATGTATGAATGTTGCTGCAAAAGGTTTCCTTCTATTTTTATCAATATTTTTAAAAATAAAATAAAATAAACTTAAAATATTATGTTTTTCATTTCTAAATAAATTAATGAATACAAAATTTATTGTTAAAAAATTTATTTTAATTAAAGCTTATCTTCAGCAACATGTTGCTTTATATTTTTACAAATATTTTCTTGCTTTCATTACTCAAGGAAGCAGTGTATGCAAAAATTTAATTTTTAAATCTAGTTTTTAATAAAATAATAAAAATTTACTTTCAGCAACATGTTGCTTTGTATTTTTATTGCTTTCATTTCTCAAAGAAGTGAAGTGAATGCAAAAAACTAATATTTAAATCTATTTGAATAAAAGTTTATCTTTAGAAACATTTTTTTTTTTATTTTTAAAGCTTATCTTTAGAAACATGTTGCTTTATATTATTAGAAATATTTTATTGTTGTATTTTTTTTTAAAGAATACAAAAATAATTATTTATTATCTTTTTAAAAAATCTTTTTTGTTTATCTAAATTATTTTCAAATTTACTTTGATTTCAGTTTATGTTGCAGCAACATATTAAAAAATATTTGTATCAATATTATTAGATTTAATTGACAATAGGACAGGCGCGAATCCACGGGGAGGGAAAAAGGGAAATTACCAGACCCCAAAATGAAAACTCTTAATGAAAAATTTGTATTAAATCTTAAAATTTCGGGAAATAGTTGTAAAAATCTTGCTATTTTCCTCCCCCAAAAGCTTGAGCTGGATCAGCGACTGCAATAGGAACATAGTGTTTCATATTACCATTTTTTTTAAATAATATTTTTTGTTTATTAAACTTTAAAACAAAATGAAACTGTAGATTAAAAAAAATTGCTAAACTTTATGTTTGCAGCAACATGTTGAAAATATTGTGTTAGTTCCTAAGTAAAATGTATTTTAAATATATTTATTCATGTTTCAGCAACATAATGTTAAAATTTGTTTAATTTATTAATAAAAAATTTATATTTTCTTTTTAAATGAGACTTATAAATTTATAAAATTTAATTTTCTAACTCTAAATAATTTTATTTAGAATTTATGTTTAGCAACATGTTTTAAAAGACATAAAATTCTAAAATTTTGTATAGGCAATTTAAAAATAAAATTCTTTTAAAAATCATTTATAAGCAACATGTTGCTAATATTTAATTAAGCTTTAATAAAAGTGATTGGCCTAAAAATTATGTTGCTAAAAATTTGCATATTCTGGCTTAGCAACATTTTATTCAAATTTAATTTTTTTAATAAAAAAAAAATAACAATAAAAACTTAATTTACCTTAAGAGGAAATTGTGTCAATTTAATGATTAATCTTTCTTAAAACGTATTTCATATTTTTTTCTGAAATATAAGACTTTAAAAAAAATATTTCTTGAAACTAACATAAATTTACATAATAAACTTTTGACGTCATTTAGCATCAAATGTTGCCAAACAATTTAGCAAAATAATTCAAAGAAAATAAAACAAATTAAACTTATTTTGCTACACAAAAGCCGCTAATGAAGTTTTATTTTTTCTGATATTTTTTTGTTTTAAATCAAAAATTTTGTTTGTTAATTTATTTTAAGCATTTTTTTAAGACTATTATATTTTTGTTACTTTAGCTCAAACAGCAAAAAAAGTAGGCGTTATTATGTTGTTAGTTTTTTTCCTCAACAATTTTATTTTTACATAACCACCACTGTTATTAACACAGCTGGCTGGTTGGTTGCTGGAATGGTTGCTTGATGGTAATAATAACTTATTAAGTTTTTAAACCAAGTTATAGGGTGTTTTGTTTTACAAATTTGTTTTTGCTTATTTCAAATACAAATAATAATTGTAATTGTTTATTAGCAGTTTGTTTTCTTATTAATGGTTAATATTAAAAAATATTAAATAAATTTCTTAGAAAAAAAAAGAAAAAGAAAATGAAAGAAACAGGTTAATATATTATTAAGTACCAACTAAAGCAAGTACTAGTTTTAAAATTATAATAAAAATTTTATATTATAAGCAAATAGTTTTTTTTTTTTATATATGATTAGCTGTTAATTGAATTTTTTTCTTATTTATTTTAGCTTTTACTTAGCTTAAGAACCAGATTATGTTGGTAAAGAAATTTAGAAATATTCTTGTCTTAAATAAAAATTCTTTATGCACATAATCAAGTTGTAATAGTAGATTTGCTAGTTAACACTTGATAAATTATATTTTCAAATTAATAAGACTGGTTGGTTAATTGTTTTTAATAGAGTTGTCAGTTTTAGAATTTATATAGTATGAAAAAGGAATTTTTAATAAATATTAGTCTAAGCAACATGTTGCTAAGATTAATATAATATAAATAGTTATCAGTTGAATGTTTAATTAAACAATAATTATTTTATTAAGAAATCTTTACTAGAGATTATAAAAAAATGTTTTTGGGAATGGCAATATGTTGCAAAGAAAATAAATAACAACATTTATTGTTTGTTAATTAACTATTTTCAAAATATATATATTTTGTTCCCCTCAAATAAATATTTCTTGATTTATTTTCCATTTCAAAAAAACCACTTAAATTTACATATTCATTAAAAAGGCCTAATTATAAATTATTCATTTGTAGTCATTATCTATAAAAAAGTATTTCTAATGTATTCATTTTTTTACAGAAATCTTTAAAAAACTTTGTTAACAATTAGTTATGATTTATTAAACAAACTATTCAAAGTCATTTTTTATATATTTTTTTATTTTATTTTTTTTTTTTTGTTTAAACACTTCAATGATTTTTCAGAGTTTCAAACAATAAAGAATTTTATTTATTTTGCGTAAAACGCATTTTTTTAATGCTTCTACTTGAATTAATTCTAATCTGTTACAGTTGCTAAGAGATTAAATGATTTTGTTTGTCTTAATAATAAAATAATAGAAGTAGAATTATGAGAAACCAAGATAGAAACAAATAATGCTTTTATTAACCCCTTAAGAGGGGGATCTTAATTGTTAATAAAAATGGAAATAGTTTTATAAACAATTTAATTGTTAAATATTTTAATCATAAATAAAATTTAAGCATTATGTTGCTAAGAAAGTAATGACAATTTTCTTAATAAAAAAGTTTTAAATATTTTTCTTTTTTTAATCTACAACTTTAAAACTACAATTCTAAAATTTGTTGGCAACATGTTGCGAAGAAAAAAATTTGCGGAAGAAGGGTAATATAATAATTTGAAAAAAGTGTTACAAATTTATTTTTGTATTTAAAGTTTAAACCCCCTAATAAACTTTAAAACCATAATTCTAGAATTTGTTGGCAACATGTTGCGAAGAAAAAAATTTGCGAAAAAAAGAGTTAAACATTTATTTTTGTCTCTAAAGTTTAAACCCTTAATAAAATTTAACAAAATAATCTTAGCAACATGTTGCTAAGGAAAAATTTAAATTTAATTCTTCTTTTTACAAAAAAATATTTGAAGTTATTTATATTTTTATTTTTGTAATAAGAATGTTTATAAGAATTTAATAAAATTTATTTAAATAATCTCAGGGAACTTGTTGCTAAAAAAAAATTTTAAATAAATTTCTATATTTTTAAACAAATATTTTTCGCCAATAAAAAAGAAAATGTTTTTATAAACAACATAATTGTTAAGTTTGTAATCCATAAACAAAATTAAAGCAACATGTTGCTAAGAAATTTATGAAATTTTTTTTATAAAAATATTTAAAAAAGTTTTAAATTTTGTTTTTATGATTAGAAAAATGTTGCGAAGATAAAATTATTTTAATAAAAATATTTTAAAGAGTTTAAAATTTATGTTTGTCTTTATGTTGTCAAAATAATCTGAACAACATGTTGCTTAGAAAAAGTTTAAATTTATTTTTTTTCCAAAATATTTTTTATTTTTTCTTTTTTTTTTTTTTTATTTTGCCTTTTTTTTTTTAATACAATTAAACGAAATAATCTTAAGCAACATGTTGCAACGAAAAATGGTATTAAATAAATCTCTTCCTTAAATATTGATTTATATGGTTGCATAAAATGTAGAAATATGATAAACATATTGTGTAACATTATAGATTTTGATCGATTTAATGTCCTTATAGTGAATATTTGATTAGCACCATGTTGCCAAGAATACTGTTTATTTTTCCCTGCAACATTTAAGTAGTTTTTGCCAATTTGTGTGTTAGATACACAAAGACGTAATTCGATTCTCCAACATGTTGGGCAATATTTTATTTCAGATTAAAACAAGTTGCTAACAATTCTTGTTATTGAATATAATTTTATTGATAGTAATATGTTGCTAGGAATTTTCCAACAACATAATGATAACAACAAACATTTATCCAGTTTTAGAGCAAAATAAAAAAATTTGAACACAAATTTCTCTTAAGAATTTTTGTAAAAACATAAGCAACATGTAGCTGAAATGTCCAATATCCCTAGCAACATATGTTATATAAGAAAACGAATCATCAAAATCTATATCTAAACTTGCAAAATGTGCTTTTGTCTATAACATGTTCTTTTGTATATAAAATTCTAGCAACATGTTTTTATTGTTCCAGCAACATGTTGCTAGAATTTTTAATGTTTTTAATTTAGGCTAAAAAATATTAATATTAAAATTAAAATAAATAAAATGCTCACAATGAAAAAAAGCAAAAATATTAGAACTGTTTGTCTCTCAAAGGTTTAATTTTAAGATTTTTTTCTAACATTTACTCACCCCACCGGCAAATTGTTTATGCCTGTTAAACATTTACATGGTTTGTTGAATAAATTTTAAAATGTTTTTTATTTTGTTTCTTTTGTAAATATTTCATCAGATAATAATTGTTAAAACAATTACTTTAATTTAAAAACAACTATAATTTAAAGTTCTGTTTTTGTCTAAAAAAATAATAAATTTATGTTTGTTTTATTATTTTTTCCAAATGGTTTTGCTTGCTGACTCCTTTTGTTTTTGGCATATTTTCCTCGTTTTTAATTTTAATTAATTTTCTTTAAAAATTTTTCTCTTTTTCTAGGTTTATCTTTTTTTTTAAATTTTATTTTAAATGTTTTATTTTCAAAGTGTTAAAAAATTTAAATAATTTTATTCGGTATTACAACAACAGAAAAAGAAAATATTTATAGTTTTAAATAAAAAAAAAATATTTTGTTTTTGTTGTTCATCAAATGATTCCGTGTGTTAGTCTCGCGGAAACCAGTGTACTGGGCAATATGAAGGAACGTGTTAAAGAAATGAAGGTCTTTGGCTGTAGGCTGAATTTTTGGAATAATATTAGTCATAGTTTGACTAGTTCAAAAGGTATGTTTAATTATTATTATTTTTTTTAAGATATTTTTTCAGAGATTCTTTTTTATAATAAAGAAGCAGGTTGGTAAACCAAAAAAAAAAAAAATAATAATTGTTTATTAAAAAAGAAACATGTATTTCAACTAAACAAATTACGAGGGAAGAACATAAGAATAATTGTTTAAATGAAAGCTTACTCTGTCAGAAGTTGACGGAGAATACACCAGAAACATGTAGTTAAAATATTTAAAATTTGTACAAAATAATGTATAGCAACATGTTGTAAAATTTTTAATAATTATGTTAAATGCTTTATAATAATTATGTTAAATGTTTCAGCAACATGTACACTTAACCAAAGAAACATGTATCTGAACATGAAGCAGACAAGAACCTATTTTTTACCAACAATTTTATAACGTCCAGTGTTAATACAGATCATCTGAGAAATGTTTTTATACTCTATAAAAACTATTTTCTAAATATATTTTTTCTGGCAACATTTTCATTTGTTTCGGGAATTATTTGCAAATCTTTAAATAACAGAACAAAAAAATTGTTTTTGACAATTTTGAACTGATATTTATTGACTAGAAACACATTTTACAATTTTGTATAATTTGGTCATAATAAATGTATTTGCAACATGTATCTAAACATGTTTAATTATTACAAACATCGTACACATTATGGATTATTAATTTATAATAGTAAATAAGCAAGTTTCAGCAAAAATTGTGTTGCTGAAACTTGTTTAAATAAATGTTGCTTTTATAAAACATTTGAGAATTTATATTTTTCCACAAATTTTTGGAACATTAAAACATGAATATTTTAAATTAACCTTGCTATTAGGTTCATTAATATAAACAACTTGTTTTGTAACATGTTTATAATAATAATTATTTCAGAAACCCTATATATGAAAATATATTGATTTAGTAATATTTTAGAAACAATTATTACTATAAACATATTTTCTGCTACTTGTTTAGCAACATGTTTTTTTATATTTGTAGCTAAACAAGTTTTCTTAATATCATAGAATATTAAAATGTTTCAACTTTACATACATGTATATAAACATGTTTTAACAATAATTATAATTGTTAATATATTACCTGGTATATATTTAGCAACATGTTTCTAACATGTTTAATTGTTTAGAAAATAATATAAGCCTTAAAAACTTTCAAAACTTTCAGAACTTTGGAACATGTTTATAATCAAAATTGTTGTAGAAACCCAATAGATGTAAAATATATTGTTTTAGGAACAATGATTAATATAAACATATTTTCAGCAACTTGTTTAGCAATATGTTTTATAGTATTTGTTGCGAAACAAGTTTTCTTATTATCATAGAATAATAAAATGTTATAACGACACATATATACATATAATATATACATATAAACATATTTTGAGCTACTTGTTTACATGTTAACATTTTTTTATATTTGTAGCTAAACAAGTTTTCTTTTTATCATAGGATATGTATATAAACATGTTTTAAGAATAATTATGATTACTTGTCATGATTACTTTCTAATGATAATTGCTAAACTTTTTCACAGTTTTTAATAATATCACAAAATACTTAGCTACATGTTGCTAGCAACATTTTTTAATATCACTTTTCAAAGTTTACAAAATTTTATATTCGAAAACATTTCATAGTCTTTAATAATTTCACGAAATTTTTTATTTTATTTAGAAATATTTAAAATATTTTTCGTCAACCTCATGTACTTTTTCTTTAAAAATATGTTGCCAGCAACATCAATAATTTTTTTTTAATATTTTTAAATTAAAATAAAAATTAATTCAAATAATTTCATGAAATTTTATTAATTTTTTTTAATTTTTAACATGTTGCTGACGACATTGTTTATAGAAAAAATCCACTTACTTGTCAACATGTTTCTAATGATTATTGCTAAACTTTTTTTATAACATAACTAGAATTTTTAATCACATTTTTATACATAAAAATGTTTCTGCAACAATTGTGTTTAAAAATATGATTTTAGCTATTTTTTGGCAACATGTTTTTAATTTTTATATGTAAGATTTTATACTTAAATTAAATATTAAACATAATTCAACAATGTATAATATGTATATAAACATGTTGCTGCTAAAATATTATGTTCATTATGTTATTTACTTAAAAAATATATTTTTTAATTGAACAAATAAAATATTTAAAAAGGATTAACTTGATATCACTTGACATCATCTTAACATGTTTATAAACATGTTGCAAAACCAATTTTATTTATATATATATTTTTTTTTATTTTCTTTTAAAAATTTTGTAATTTTTCATAATTTTATCACAAACTTGGCATTTTATCATATTTATCTTTATGTTTCTAACACTCTTAGGAAATATATTGATTGATCGATTTTCATTATTAAACCCACATTTATAACATTTTTTTCCTTATTGATCTAACAAATTGTATCATTAATAATTTAACTCATAAAATAAGCAAAACAACTTAAATTAACTTTAATGTTTTACCATTATTTGTAATTAAGCATTATTTTGCATAATATTTATAACATTTTTTTTTCTTTTATACCTTCACTTGAACACTTGTCTTTTGTTTATTACTTTTGTAGATTTTTATTTTCTGATTAATAAGAAAAAAAAAACAGTTACAAATAAATTTAACTTACAAACCCATTAAAATCTAATGGCTTATTACGATTTAAACTATTTAAAGCAAAAGGAAAAACATTTATTTTACAAAACAAGATAAAATAAAAAATAATATTTTTTTTGCAGTCTGTCTCTATGTCTGACTGACTGACTAAATGTCTGTCATTGTAAATTGACATTGATATATGAATAAAAATGAATAACAACTACATCTGGATACAAATTTTTTAGATCTATTACATTTACAGACAAACAATAATAACCAGATACATAACACAAATTATATATATTATAATTTCTTTTGTCAATTTCAATGATATTTTTCTTTTCTTTTCTTGGTTATTTGTTTTCACTCTAAACAATTTAAAAGGAAAAAAATAATAGTATTTTTTTAATGACTTTTTCTTTATTTTTTTTAATAAAGAAAAATTAAAAGAAATAAAGAAAAAAATTGTTGTTATTGAATTTGTTATTAAATATATGTTGTGTTTTATTGTATTAATAATGACAACTCAAATTGAAAACATTATTACAATTTTATTATGGTTTCAAATGAAATTGTTAAAATAGATATAAAAACAAGATTTAATTTGTTAAATTAATATTAATTGTGACTACGACATGTCTTTTTTTTATGAAATGCTCCCTAACACAAGGTGTTGGTGATTATTTAAACTGTAACTCAAGTAGACAGTTTTTTTTCTTGCCACGCTTGAGGAGTTTTGAAAATTTACCGTTAGGTTTCAAGAACTTTTTACGGAAAGAGTGAGGTGATCAGGTTTAGAAAATAAAAGTGAAGTTTTTAAAAGCAATATATTAATTACAAAAAAATAAAAAATTATTAACCAAAGTGCGACTGAAAAATGTTAGAGAAAATATTATTAATATAAAAAATGTTGCTAGCAACATTTTTTCAAGTATTTCATAATGACATTAAAAGCTTAATGAAGTATAGATATAAATTCGTATAATAATTCAGTTAAAAAGAGTTAAGAATCTCTAAAAAGAAACTAAGTAAACCATTAAAAGTAGTAATAAATTTAATCAGCTAAATGTTGCGTCAACATTATTTAAAGTATTAAAGGCTTAATAAGGAATACATTTTATAAGAAATTTATATAATAATTTAGTACAATTTTTTTTTTTTTTTAATATTTAGAAAAAACCCTTAAAGGGACTAATAATTTTAATCAGCTAAATGTTGCTGCAACATTTATAACCTTCTATATATAAAGTGAATAAAAGTGAAAGTCCTAGAAATTTCTATAAAAAAATTAAATAAATATAAGCAATAATTTAAATGTGAATAAAGCAATATGTTTCCAGCAACATTATTTAATTTGCTGTAATAAGAATTAATATTAAAAACATTCTAAAAATTCTCTTTAAAATTTTATTTAAATATAACAAAAGTTTTAGAATTTCCAGGAAAAAACCAGACTGAAGTATTAATATAAGAAAATGTTACTGGCAATATTATTTAAAGTGAAATTAAAAAATAAGAAAAATAGTCTTCTTACAAAGTAAATATTGTTGGCAATATTTTTATTATTTTATTTTTTTTATTATTATATTTTTATATCATAGTTACAGAATTATTTCTAAATATACCCGCAACCACCTTGGGTGGTTGATAGGTATAAAAAAAGCCGTTTTGGTTAACACTTTATGATTGATGTGACGGATACCTAAGGGAGCTCTATTTAAGAATCAAATAGAATTAATTTTAAAATATATCTTAAATTTAGGCCGGTCTTGTAATCATGATTGCAAGCACCATTTTAAACCCACTTCTCGAAATCACTAAACGGTCCATAAAATCCAATAAATAAGATTTATAAAAGTTATAAGCATAATCACAAATATTTTTGAAAAATAGGTCTATAATTATCGCGGGTTTTTCATTACAATGTTCCTATTTTTAAACCCACTCAGTCAATCGTTTTAAAAAGTGCAATTAAAATCATATATATACACATTTTACACTTCTATATTCTATATGTTAGATTAATTTCTTTGGTACAAAGTTTGGTCACGCGTTGGACGTCCATTTCAACATATAAAATCACCATTCTCAATATATTACTTTACCAATTCTGATATTATATGTACCTTTTCCTATATCTATAGTTCTTATTCCCTTCGTTTTTTTAAAATGGCTTAATAAGCCAAGAACATTCTATAACACTGGCGAGTCTTATATATTCATAATGCTAACTCAATTAGAGAACCAAGCCGAGGCAAAATAGTCGGCGGCTGGAAAGCATATTTTTCTCTCAAGACATCATTGGCGGTGGCTTATATGTTGACTTGTTGTTTTTCCTACAAAATCAATTATTTTGGGAGCAAAAAAATTTTAAAAAATAATGCGGTAAACACATATAAGTGCAAAAAAATAAGGTGTGTTCTAAAAGGACATCATACCGAAAAATATTTATGTGTGTATGAATATATTTTAATAGAAAGAATAAAAATTTAAAAATGGCTCTAAAGTCCAAAAATACTAAAAATAAAGTATCTAATAATGTATTTATCTTTGACTTAGCCGATTATATCGACGGCTTATTTTATCTTGAGCCGCTTCAGCCGTTTAAGTCGGCGGCAGCCACAAATTAAAAAAATTAAAAAATTCTTCAAAAATGCACTAAAAATACAAAAATTTTAATTTTATTTTCTAATCATAAATATAAATTTGTTTCAAATAAAACAGGACATATTTCATTCAAATCATTGCAAAAAAAGAAAGAGATTTTGTTCACTTATTAATGAAAACACTCATGAACAAATTAAATCACATTTCATTAAATAAACGAGAGAAAAAGGTATAGCCGGCCATATGATGCCCTACATTATTGCCTATTGACAAAATTCGAAAAGGAGCCAATTATGGACCTGTACTTATATTAAATGAAAAATAAAAAATAGTAATACAGAATATTAAGTCGATAATAAGATTCACATGCATTTATGTATGTGTTGGGAATTTTCGAAATTGGGTCATATATGAGAGATAATGTCTGTTATGAACCGATCTTCATGAAATTTTGTCTTGTCATTTATGCTCATAAAAATGTTATTTGTGTCGAATATTAAATTTTTATGAAACTTATGCACGTTAAAGTGATTTTCGATAGAAGGGTTTATATGGGAGCTATAATAAATTATGGACCTATATGAAATTTAGCACACGGATTTGTGCTTACAAAAAAACTTATTTGTGTTAAATTTCATGTCCGAGAGGACATTTTAATGGGGCTAATCGTAGGCTTCGTCCTTATATCAAAGTAATTATTTATGCCAAGTTTCATCTTCAAAATTACGACCTGTCCTTTGTTCACAATGTTTACAGGAACAGACAGACAGCCGACCAGACGGACAAACAGCATTAAATCGACTCAGAAAGTGATTCTGAGTCGATTTGCATTACAAACATCAATACAAATACTTAATAGCCCAACCACTTCATAGGGTATAAAAATCACATTTTTTTTATTAAATAAAACTACGGACCATAGAATATGTGTTTCCCTGTGTTATTAAAAAACTTCATAAATTGTATTCTATTTTTTAAAACATTATATTACATTTAATATTAGATACTAAACCAGACATTCAAATAAACTTGTCTAACAAATTTTTAATATTGGTATCTATTTCCTGTTTCTCTTTTTTCATTTTAAATCAAAAACTAATAAAGTTCTTAGGGGAAAAACACTGAAAATTAATAAACTTATATTTCCGGTTATATACAAACAACTAAAAAACTAACATTTTTATTGCAAAAAATATTCGAAATAAGAAAGTTTTACCAACTTTTTTTTTAGATATTTCAATCAAAACCCGTGATTGTTTCCATTAGCACCTGCTTAAGTAGTTTTTTAGTTAAGAGTAGTGAGTGTTCTTTTTCTTTTCCCTTTTTTTTTCAAACATTTTAAATAAACAAATTGTGTAATGGTCATTTTATTTATTTTTTTCTATCAAAATTTATTTCATCTCTAGATTTTTTTCCAATTATTTTTAAGCTTCTTATTTTTTTAGCTCACAAACTTCTAATGTAGGTCAGTCAGCCTCAATTCATATGAATGTTATTACTTAGAGTAAATGTTAGTAAAAAAATATCAAAAGAAAAACAAGGGACAGCAAAATGTTAACTAAACCAACCAACCAACCATGGCATCAAATTGTTAACCACAAAATAATAGACAAATTTTTTTCTCTCAATTTTTATGATGATTTATAGTTTGAAAAGAGTTAAGGGTACCATATGTCTGATATTATACTGGCATTTTATAGTTGCCATAGAAAAAGGGAAAATATCTTTAAAAATAAAAAAGAGAGAAAAAAAAAACATGAAAGAAATACTAATAATCCCTGAGCAATATTAATGGTGCAGGTGAATGCCTGCATCCTAATGGTTGTATATGACTTTATCTATGTTTTATATTTATTTTTTCTTTAGGTACAAGAACATAATAAATACTAAATACAATTTAGGTGACCAGTTATTATTGAGGGTTTTAGTTTGGTTCTGTCAGTTTTATAGAAAAATTCAAAGTGCTTTTTGAAGTTTATATCAACATTTTGTGTATCGAAAAAATAATGCAGTAGGAGTGAAATTTTAATCCCTTGTACTACAAAATAGTAAACAAAAAATACATTTTAATTTTGATTTGTAGTTCAGGGAATGTAGATTACAATGTGGGTAGTTATTTCAAACAAAAATAATATGGCGGTCTTCGTGGCTTTAACATTTTTTTATCTTGAAAGTGCGTTATTCAATTTTATTCTCAGAATCGAATATTTTTGGAAATAAATCTCTAACTTTTAATCGGCTTGTTGCATTTGTGTGAATGTAAGTAAAGTTTTAGTGGAGGAATGTCGAATATTATGTTTTGATTGGAGACCCAACATATGACCCAGAGACGGAGTTAGAGGGGCTTAAAGTACAGTACTTTTGATACATACAATTGTCTATCATTTGCCAAATTTTTATGTCTCAAGTTCAAATATTTTTATATATTCTTATAGACCTTAACATGAAATTCGAAAGAGGGTTGGCTGGGGAGCATTCACGATAAAAATATTTTTCTTTTAGTAATAAAAATCTTGATGTTTATATTTAAGCCCTTTTGGTCCTAACTATCTTCATGTTAATTATACCCTACACCACCGTAGGTGGTTGGGGTTATTATGTGTTTGTGCAAATATTGTAACGCAGAGAAAAAATGTTCCTATACCCGCCTTAAAGTATACTGTTCGATTCAGAATCACTTTTTGAGTCGAATTAACGATGTCCGTCCGTCTGGTTGTCTGGCTGGTAGTCCATGTAAAGCTTATGCGCAAAGTACAGGTCGCAGTTTTAGAGATAATTTGATGTAGCTTTGGCACAAGGACGAAGCCTGCTGATTTTGGTTATGATCGGTCCATTATTTCACCTAGCCCCCATACAAATGTTCTCCCG
>MINK01172438.1:0-23570 GCA_001735545.1 Phormia regina
CCAACCAGACGGACGGACGGACATCGTTAAATCGACTCAAAAAGTGATTCTGAGTTAAGGTGGGTGTAGGAAATTTTTTTCTCTGCGTTACAATATTTGCACAAACACATAATACTCCAACCACCTTTGGTGGTGTAGGGTATAAATATGGTTTGTTTTATTTTCATTATTAACATTTTTACCACAATGATGTGACGGATTGTCGTCACTATCAGAATAGAAACAAAATTCATCAAAGGAAACTACTACAGACTTCAAAAGTGTTTTCATGGCATCTCTGTACTGGTTTCACTGCGATTAAGAAAGGACTCGAATGAAACATCTACGTCAATAATGCTACTAAATATGGAAAAACCCAATTCCAGGATCAAAGATAATTTGCAGACCAATAAACAATGTACACAAAACTGGGTTTGCATTGAAATATATGGATATAAAAGTGTTAAGAATAACAAGGAACTAATTGAAATGAGAGCAGATAAAAGAAGGCGAATTCAAAATTAATTTAAACAGATGAGAAGTCCTGGCAACACGCAAGAAAATTTTTTGAAAACTATGAAATTACATCTCAAATTATTGGAATTGATGTTGAACTTCTTCGTAGATGTCATGTGATATTGAGAGCAGTTAATAGCAAACATCATATAAATGTAGAAAATTTTGAATTATTCACCACAGATACTCTTAAGCTTTTACGATAATTATATGAATGGAAGGAATTAACACCCATTGTCCACAAAGTACTTCAACATGGCCGTCAGTTTTTGGAATCAAACACTAGACACAGGAGGCCAGAAACTCCGATTTCAAGCTCATTCAACTATTTAATCAACAAAAAATTCCAGAATATGTCAAAACCAGGACCTTTTGAACTACCTTTTATTTTTCGATCCTGCTCTAACATCGATAAGAAGTAAGTGGACTACTAACGAAGACGATGTTATTCATGAGGTTCTTGAAACATTCGATGTAAATCAATATTATATTGAAATATACTGAATCAAATAAAATTTTTTTGTGTTTTTCATTAAAAATAGTTATTTTAAGAAAAAAAAAGCCTAAAACTGAAAGGACTTTATATTCTTAAAAATACTTAAAATTGTCATATTTTTCGTGTGAATAAAAATAGAGCCACCCAATTTAGTTGTCAGGAACAAAGTAATTTTAGGCATTAAATTGTTGAATTTTTTTCTAAATACCATTTATTTACCTCAGTATTTTGTGGAATAACCATTATTTTTAATAACGGCTGCGCAACGTCTTGTCATTCAGTCTACCAGCTTTTGACAGGTTTTGATTGGAATATTCCTCCATGCATCCTTTATCAATAGCCATAGCTGATCCTTATTGGATGACTCTAAGACTCATTTTAAAAATTTGCCACAAGTTTTCAATAGGATTTAAGTCTGGCGACTGTGCAGGCCAGCTTAAAACCTCGACGTTATTGTTTTTAAACCAGTCTTTTGCTCGTTTCGATGTATGTTTCGGATCATTTTCTTGCTGAAACACCCATCGAAGCGGCATCTCCCATTCAGCGTAATACATCATAACGTCCGTTAGTATTTTAGTATAATACTCTGCGTCCATTCTTCCCCTTTCCATAATAGGAAAAACAGTCCCATACCATTATATTTCCGCCGCCATGTTTAATGGTTTTTATTGTATATTGGGGACGAAATTCGGTGTTGGGGGGTCTGCGCACAGTCAGACTGCTCCCGTCAGAGTAAAACAAATTAACTTTTGTTTCATCGGACCACAAAATATTGCGCCATTTGCTGAGAGGCCAGCTCAGATGCACTTTTGCAAATACTAATCTTTTTTCTGGTGTTTTTTCGTGAGGTATGGAACTTTTCTGCTACTTTTTCCTTTTAAATTATTTTTGTGCAAGAGTTTACGTTTAGTTGAGGTGGAAACATCTAATTTATATTCCTTTATTTTTTATTTTCTTGATCTAGTTTCTGGTTTAAATGTATATTTTATAGCGTTTTCCACCATTTTCTTTGAACAACCAATTATTTTAGCAATTTTTCTTTGGCTTTTACCTTCATTATGTTTTTTTATGGTTTCCCTGCGTTCTTGGCTACAATGGCCCATTTTTTATACTTAACTATGAATTTTTAAAAATATTATTTTAGAATTATATTGAAATATGTTAAACTTACTATTTGCTTCAAATTAAATTTTTTTCTTAAATTTTGCTGCTTTTGGCAACTGCCTCTATTTTATGGCACACCTGTTTTCACATTAAAATTAATACTTTCATCAAAATAACAAATAATGACGCATAAATCATTTAAAAAATAACGGGACTATATTCATAAGAGATGAGTAAAAGAAATTCATTTGTTTTTGTGCAATTCTTTGTATAAGAGAATAATTAAGAGAAAGTTTTGAAGAAGTATGTGGCTCTATTTTATTGAACATCACTGTATGTATAAAATGTTTGTATAGTTAGATCATTTTTTCCGTCTTCATATACTTTTCTGTAAGTTGTAAATTTAGAACATAGATTTCGGACCTCCGGAATACGAAAGTAATTGCCGTGAACGCATTCATTGTGTTTGAAGCATAATAAAGTAGGCGTTTTATTAAAAATTTGTAATATATTTTAATTTTTTTCGAATGTATGATTTATGATTAATTTTTCTATACTTAATTATGCGCTTTTTGCTATCCTTTAGGGCGAAATTATGGTTAAATTAAAAACTTTCTGATTTTATTAAATTTTCTAATATCAAAAAAGTGATTTTTATTTCTCTCATAATGTAACTAATAACTATCGTTACAATCATTTTGCAACCATAAACTTGACATTTAACAAATTTCTGACTCGCTCGAAAACGAATTCTTTTCAACTTTCTGTAGAAAGAAACTTAAATGAAATAATATATTTAATATATAATATTTCAAAAAAACATTTGAAATTCATCATTCATTTATCATTTTTTAAAGCGAAACAGAAATGATGAGTTATTTTTGACAACCGCTGTATATGTTTTTTTGTGTTGCTTCTTAACTTTCTTTCTCAATAAAGACTTTTCTTTTTCATAAGGTATAATCATTAGAAATAATTATTCAATTTTATCTGTTAAAAATTCAAAAAAAAAAAATTAAAAGCAAATTTGAGAGAATTTTACAAAAATGAAAAATTAATTTTGCAAGAAATATTTAAAATTAAGGTATAAACCGAAATATTTTATATTTGTTTTAGCTGTATTTTATTGTTTTTTTGTTCCCTTTTTTAAATCTTCTGACTTAACAAGAACTGACAACTTTTCCTAACTCTAAGTATCCCGATCTCGGTATTCTTCGGGATTTCGAAATCCCGAATACCGGGAATGAACGAAATACAATAAAAAATTTACTTGAGGCAAGACTGAACATGAAAATATTTACAGAAATTTTTTTAAATTATTTTAAAAATCGATTTCATACAAAAGAACGTTATGTTTTGCTTTTCAAATGCAAACAAATTTCTTTAATTGTAATATTTAAAATGAGTAAATATATTCAAAATGATTTTTCATATGAAAAATAAATCCCGAACCCTGGGATTTGCAAAAAAATCCTATTTGGCAGCCATAATGGCAATGCAGCATCTTTATAAATATACAGCCGTATTCACAAAAAAATAATGTATGTTTGATAAAGGTTTACTAACTTTTTGTATGAAAATTTCCATAAGAAAAAATAGCAAACATTTATCAAGCATACGTTATTTTTTGTGAATACTGCTGTTGTCTTTGACTCAATCATTTAATAATAAATTATGTAGCAGTATAATTATATACGTCTATAAATGAGCTTTTAATATTGTGATTTGCCATTTTATGATTAATTTAAATTAGTGAATTAAGATAGAATTTACTTCACTTAAGAAAAAATATTTAAAAGTTACCTGTACAAAAGTAAGCAGATAAAATTGAATAGTAAATTCTTGGCTACGCACAATATAAAAAATTCATTTAAAGATTTAAATAATAATTGTTATGGTTACTTTTCTTCCAAGTATTTTATAGTTGTTAATATAAAAAGTCAACCACATAACGCGATAATCTATTGTGAATTTTATTTAAAATTTATAACTATATATTTATATTTTAAAACATATTCTTTTACAGTCTGCCTTAAAGATAATAATAAATGTTCTTTTTGAAAATGTTCCAACTTCATCGGAAACAAATCGATTTTTATTCAAAAGATTTTTAATTTGTGCTGGTGCTGCCGGTTGTATTAATATGCTTGCTAATTTCTATGATATTTTAAATGTAAAAAGTCTTTTCAACTCATTCATAATTACATTTCAAATAGCACTGAGTATCTATTTTTCAATTGATGTCTTTAAATTAGTTTTGAACTTGATTTTGATTCCTTTAATACAGAATCACAAAGTAGTGTTTAAATTGAGTATACCTTTTGTTCTACTTTTATTGTTTTTATGCCACACTTTTTCTTTGGCATCATCGTCACTAATCGAGGAAGAACATCAAACTTGGTATTATCTTACGCCATCCTTGTTAGTGTTTTTAACATTGCAAAATTTTTACATTGATGTAAAAAATGTTTGGCAAGAGCATCATAAACCTACAAAAATACTATTGAATGAAGTTTGGAACATGCGATTTGTTTTTATTGTCATGATTTCCCTAATTGGATGTCGACGTCTGAATCAGACCGGTGATAAATGGCGACATTTGGTCGATATTGGAGATATTCTGTCTCGAAAAGAAAATAATATTTATTTATCTTTTACACTTCTAGCTGGTAAGAATACTTTGGTTTTTCCACAATTATTTAGTTTACATCATTCAATGACAATTTATAATGCGTAAAATAAAATGGACATTCCCGGAATAGATCTACATAAGTAAAAATCAGTGCTGGAACTCTGACAATATTGTCTTGACATTGCTTGGTAAAAGGCGCCATATTGACTGTTAGTACTTTTTTCACATGGTTTATTATGACATACAAAATATTAAGATTTTTTATTAATGAATTCCTATTTCATTAATAAAAAAATCTTAATATAGTTTAAATAATAATAATTAATTTTCAAGGAGATTCAAAATTGATTAAAATTTTGTTTTATTGATTAATTACTCGATGCAAACTCGATGTTATTTTATTATAAAGCAGGACTGTACTTTCATGCAAAAAAAAAAAAACTTATAGTACAGAACTACAAATTTAAAAACTAGCTGTATTTTGTTGCTCCCATTGAGTGCTAACGTCCACTTTTAACAAAAAAAAAAAACGAAGCAAATCCGATTTGGGAAAACTTTATATTTATTTGTAAATTGTATCACGAAATTTGCTCGTTTTTATGTAGAAAATTAACAAATTTTTTATTTTAATTTTATTTTTATTTATATTTTTTTATTTCGTGTTATTCTTATATTCATAATAGTAATTTTTTCGTAAAGTGGAAGCACTTTTATACACGTTAAAGTTAGCCCGGGTTCACACACACCAATTTTTTTTTTTTTGCGGCAATTCTGACTTTATAGACAAGAGAGGTAAAAAGAATGTAAAAGTTTAGTATTCTCCTCTTCTATCTTTCTTATAAACTTGGAATTGAGGCAAGAAAAATTGCTGTGTGATCCTGATCTTAACATGTATAATTCTACACGTTAACTCCTAACGTGTATAAATTTAAATTTTATATGAAATTTACTATAAACGTTAGCAACAAAACACAGCTACTATACAAAAAGTGACAAAAATAATTAGAAAAGTGCTAGAAAAAGTGCCGGTGCTAGATTCATTTTGTGGTGCTAAAAGAGTTTAAAAAGTGTAGATCTATCACTAAAAGTGCTAATTTGTCAACACTGGTGTGGTCACAAATTTTCGGACTTATTGCTCAAAAAATAACGATTATACTGACAACTGTATAGATTTGTTAAAAAATTGTTTTTTATTTTTATTTTGCAGTAAAAGTTATCAGAAATCTTTAAAATTTTTACAAAATTTTGGCTTTACAAAATTGAAATCATGAAAAACTTCAAAAATATTTTATAAAAATGAAAATATTCATCATCAATATATACCGTATACCGTACCCTATACTATAGGGTTGCTCTCACATAAACTTCTAGTTCTATTCTATGTTTTGAACATTAAAAATATTTATTTTGATTGAAAAATAAAATAAAACTTGAAAAAACACACTTAAATTATTAAACATTTTGAAAAAATTTAACTGATTCTAGTAACAAGTGACTGTATTTATAAAGATTCATAGTTCATTTTTATTACAGGAGTATAATTTATTAAATATAGTGCTCTTTATATATATATATGTATATTTTTTTTCTTTTTTTGCGTTATGGTTGACGATATAATATTTAGAACTAAAATACAATTGTAACTATAAATAATTTTAGTTTGTATATATGTATGTATATCGAGATTTCATGAAAACTAAGATAAAGGTTTTGAATACAGTCTAAAGATCTATTTTAATTGTAGTTGAACGCATAAAATTGTCATTCCCAAAAGTAACCAATAGTAAATTTCATTGGATTTCTTAATGTTTACTTCTATAATTTCAGGTTTATTTTTATTATTATTATTACTGAAGAAGTATAATTCACCATTGGAGACGCTTCTTTGCTTTATAGCTTTGTCATGCGTTTTTATGTTTCGCCAAATGCAAAAACATTCTTCTATAGTCTTAGTATTATTTTGGACAAGTGTTATTGCCACAGCATTTAAGAGTTATTATGTTTTTGTTTGTAAACGAAAGCATTATGGATACGACACTAGAGGATATCTAGTTGAACTGTTAAAAACTAATTTAACATGTTGTGTTTTAATATCTGCCCTACTGCATAAGCCTCATAATGTGATTCTATTGCCCGCTTTGATGAATACTATAGAAAAATCATTTCACCTTTGTGATAATTTGCACTTAAAACATAAGAGGGTTTACAGTCGCAGTTATGTGCTTGTTTTAAAAACTGTGACAACTATATTTATAGCCAATATGTTTTATTTTTTTCAAGTAAGTGTGTGCCGTCATTCCATCTGATGCAATTCGTTTCATTTAAAATATCATATTTTTACATTTTAGGGAAATTCAAATAGTTTGACCACTATTGACTTGAATCCTGGTTATATAGGTTTGTCATCTTATAATCCTTTTGTTGCTGGATGTCTTATTACATTAAATACCTATTGTGCTCATATAAATGCATTTTTGTATCTAATGTGGCATATGTTTACTACACAAAGAAACACGTTGCCTTTACGGCAGGAGAAGGAACATATTTCAAACAAACAATTGCTGGAAAGTACTGAAGAAGATTTATATTTAGTTTATAGCTTATTTACCGCAACAACTATTATGCCAGTTGCTGTATATTGGTGCCTTCTTGTGGGATTTCGGTATCATTTGTTTATATATTCAGTATTTGCACCAAAAGCCATTTATGAATGTTTTCACCTTTTAGTATTTTATATGAATTTTATTGTAACTAATTTGTACTTTAGGCTACTTATAAAATAAACAAAAAATATGCTTTTGCAATTTACCAATTTAATAAAACTTTTTTGGTTGTTATTATTTAACTACTTAATAAAAAATAAATGAAGAGATTTTAAATTTAGCAAATATATAACATGTTTATTCAAAAAATTATAAATATACTTCTAACATAAGAATAACTATCATGGGTTAAATATCTCATTCTAATAAAAACATTAAAGGTATTCACCTCATAAATTTGAGTAAAGAGTATTAAAGTTTTTATAATGCTGAAACTCTGCAAAATATGTAAATGTGTAGTACTAAAAATTAATCAAAACTGAAAAATCAAATTTGCCGAAAAAAATGGTGTTTGGAATTTAATAATAACGATAAAACAAAAAGTTAAAATTATACATAAGAAAAATATCAATAAAATTATTAATATGATATATAAATAAAAAAAAAAAAATAATTTATTTTTCAGTGTCTTGAAATTGTTTTTTTTTTTTAACTTTTTAATCTTTATATAATTTTTTAAATTGGTTACTCATTTTGAGTTAAAACAGTGCATAGTGGTTCTGCGTTTGTTCTTGTGATTACAGAAATCGATTCAACTTTCCGAATTGTAAGGTTCAACCTTAGTTGCAATTTTTGAGATGAATACTTTTATTATTTTAATATCATTACATTTTTATTTCGTTTAAGGGAATAATTAATGACAAACATGCTCTGTTCCCAAAATAGTTCGATTTGCTGAACGTATGAAATATGTTAAATAAATAATTAAATATGTGTAAAAATTAATTTAAAGTAATATAATTATAACTCTATAGTAAATATTCATTTAATTATTAACTTTTAATGCATAATATATATCATCCATACTAACGTTAAGTAAAATCTTTTGAAAAATGTCACTCCGTGAATGTTCGCAAATAAGAAGTCGTTCTGCACCCAATTTGGAGCAAATCCGCAAAGCACGACCTAAAAAAAAATACAATAATTAGTACGTGCATGTTTCGGCTATATCAGTAACAATATACATTAAGGTTAAAAGTATTTTCGGAAATAAAAAAATGCATCACATTGAGATCTGTTATGAAAGGAAGAAACGTTTTTTGCAAACATTACTTTTTTAGTACATGATAATATATTTACATATAAAAACAAAACAATTTTTATTGTAAATTATTATTATTATAAAATAAAAAATATAAATAAAATAAAAATGGAATTAAATCGAAATCAATTGAATATGTGAACACTCAAGATCATGGAATTTTGTAGAAACACAATTTTTTCATTTTTTATTATAATTGGTTATATGTATAGGCTCTAGCTTTCATTATGGTTATATTAGATATTGATTGATCTTATTTTTTATATAAGTTGTTACCATTATTTATTAATGTTAGTTAAAAATTATTTATTTTTGTTATTTACATATACTTTATTTTATTTTGTACTTTTTATTGAAATTGTTATTATTTTTAGTAGCTTTGATTAGCTATATAAGGCAGAAATAAATAAATCTGTAACTTCTGATCGGCTGATTAGATTTTGTTTCGCGACCGATTTCCGATATTTTTACAGCTTATTGTAGGCACAAAAAACATGTTTGCATGCCCTATTTACCTCTTACAGTTTTTGAGTTATTTACGTTTGAATTTTTAAGTACCTCAATTTTTCATGTTCTGGTCCAGATATTTTCATATTTGTTTTTTTTTTTTTTTTCTTAGCTAATTAGAGAACAAAATTAATTTTTGCGTTTTTGGGCCGAAAACGTATCTACACCCTTATTTCTCTGAAATAAAATTTTCTTTAAAAACATATAATAATTTTATATTTTTCTGACTGGTATCCTTCTGGAGAAGACTAAAGTAAAAAGCAAGCCCAATAACTCAAATGGTCAAGGTACACACCCTCTCGAATTTGACTCATTTTATATGAGAGTTTTGCATTTAGTCTATATTTTCTCAAATCAGTTTAAGAATCTGTAATATGTTGTTAAAAGTTTTCAATAAAAAAAGATTTTATTAGAGATAAAATATTTGTAGCTTCTCAAAAAAAAAAAAAAAAAAAAAAAAAAAACTATTTTTTACAAACATATTTTAATTGCGAAAATGAGAAAAAGTATGGATTCTATTTTATTATTTAAAATATATTGCTTAACTGACATAATTCTTCGTTATACAGAAAAAGATTGAAATCAATATCTTTTATAGAATCGAAACTATGCCATCGTAATCGGCGATACATTTACGCGCAATCTTTTCCTAAATCATATATGTGAAAAAATACGATAACCCCTGATAAGCTTCCGGAAAGTGTAAAAATAATTTATAATTTGCTAAAAATTGCTAAAAAAAATTATAAATAAATTTATAAGCACGTTCTGCTTAAATTATCTGTTAAAAAGTGTAAATTATCAGTTAAAAGTGTAAAAATAACTTATAATTTGCTAAAAATTGCTAAAAAAATATATAAATAAAATTATAAGCACGTTCTGCTTAAATTATCAGTTATTTTGAATAGAAATCACTTTCATATTTCCGGGTTTCAGAGTAAATCCGAGGGAATAACTTTGTCCAATCCCGGTAAAGATTTACCATCTATATGTATTTTTATGGAAATATGGAAAATCCTTTCGTAGGTCCATCTAATATCTACTAAAAAAGGATTAAATTAAATTATTCTATATAAAAACGGTATGACACTGGCCTGCTAAAAATTTTTACGTTTTATTTCAATAAATCTCATAGGCTGAGGTAATGTTTCAACTAGTGTTTCTATGGAGTATTTATATAATAAACTTGTTCCTTTTCGCATAAATGAGCCAATTTTCAACCAAAAGAACGCAGCAGCCTCTACGATTCACATGTATAAATATATACACATTACAGTAAGGCTTTATTTCGAAAAACAGAAATATGAACTAATAACTGAAGCAGGAGGTCCTTAACCGAAAACATTAGGGCAACTCTAGTAAAATGAAGGTCGGCGAAATTTTTTCAATATTTAAAGTGCCTCGCAAAAAACTGACTTTTTGAAAAATTTTCGCACTTGTTTTCCAAACTTTGAGATTATCTACTACGTTGACTATTTCGGGCACATCAAAAAGATGTAGCGCAAAATACGCACAATTACAACAAGTATCAATACATATCAAAAATTTTGTTGAGAGACGCACAGACCGCGCACAAAAAATTTAAAAACCAAAAAGTTTAAAAAACCAAAAAATGTCGTTAAAGCTTTGCTTCCCTGTAGTTAGTTGTCTACACAACAACAAAGATGGTGCAGAATTTATGTACTTAGTTTACTTATGATCAGTGTTGCTAATTTAGCCACTTAATGGCTAAATTTAGCAATTTGCATTTAGCTATTTTTAGCCATTTCTACATTTTGTGTTATTTTTTTATTTAAAATTATATTTCCACACCTACGTAGAAAAAAATATTACAAAATAAAAAACGCGTTAGTAACTTCCTACAAATGCAACAATAATATGTTGAAGTGCTTTTGCTTAGTTACCATAGAAAACAACTGGAACTTCACAAAAAGCCTAACTCAATTGACAAAGAAACATAATTCATTGTATGTGTTAGTAGAATTCCCTACAGAATAAATTTATATGTGTGAAGAAAATATGTTTTTGTTGTTGAAATTCAAACTAATTTCTAGTAAAAGATTTAGTTAACTAAAAAAATCAACAATATACCCAAAAATTCCGAAAGGATTGGTTTAATAATCCAAAATTTAAAGACTGGTTTTCTGAATCTAAAAATTCTGAGAAAGCGTTCTGTAAATAATGTAAAAATTTAAGGAAATATATTAATTCGGTTAAAGGTTGCTCTCACTTCCGTGTTCGGATGCGGAAGTGAAAGAGTTTTTCGCCGAAAAAAAAAATAATTTTAAGAAATATATTTTATTTAGCAACTGTGGATTCTACATTATCAATCATTTAAAATTTATTTGCTAAATAAATAATATTTTATTATTTTAATTTTAACTTTTATTTACTTTTGAAGGTTTGGTTTAAAAAGATGTGATTAATGTTGCGACAACTATGATGTACCCAAAAATTATTTAAATATCATTGGAAAAAATGAGTCCTAAAAATAAAAATAATAACGATTTTGACATAATTAATGACATGATTTTTTAAATTCTTAATTTTATTATTATTTTTATGCCAAAAAATTGTTTAGTTTAGCCATTTTTTGTTGAACATTTAGCCATTTTTGGTCTCAAGGAATTAGCAACACTGCTTATGATAGAATAAAATCAAAAAGTATAAACGCGCGAACAAAAATTGTAGATGAATGGTAAAAACTTAAGTAGTTTTATCAGTTTTTCTATATTTTTGAAATTTGAACAACAATCTTAGTTATAATAAGAACCAATTATGCTAAAATTTTGTACTGTATTAGTTTCAAGTCTTGTGAGTTCAGATCTGTAACCATTACCACACAACTTATTAAAGATTTAAGTCAGTTTCAGCCAGGTTAAAAATTTTTGAGAATATATCAAACGAACAGAAAGCGGGTATATGCTTAAAGAACCGGTTTTTATAAAAGGTTTTGCAGTTTCTAGAAAACCTTTGTATTTACTATGGAGTTCGCTTCTGCAGACTCGATTTTTTAATTTTTGTGCTGAAAAAAAAATAATAAATCGGTCGAATTTTTGATTTTTTGAAGCACTTGTTTAAGATACAGAGTTTTTGACAAGTAGCAAAAGTTGCAACATAATAATTTACGGTTATTATTTATTTATTTTTTTATAAGCAATATCTTATAAGCTGATAGTTTCTTTTATAAAATAATAAAAAAACATATTGCAAAATAATAAAAAACAAATTATTGTATTTTTTAAAAATGTATGTGGACCCACAGCTAAATGCATGTTATGCTCCTATTTTGGGAGTACGAAAAGATTATATGCAGGCAATCATAATATCATTATATTATTATTTTAAGTTAATACATAGATGTCTTCATAAAAACAAAAAGTTTTGCTCCAAACTTAACATTGTGCACTCCTCTGTCACGCCTATAACAAATTTACAAAAATGTTGTTTAAAGAAAAAATAGAAATAATATTTTAAAGAAAAGATCTTTTTCACTTAAATATCCAAAACATCATAACAAGGACTTGTAGAGTATTGAAAAGTATAAAAAACGATCCTTTAAAGATCTTTTCTTTAAAAGAAAATATGTGTATATGTATGTTGCATGGGAACAATAAAAGTTGCAAATGTACCCCCTCAAATTAAATACTGATATATTTTAAACTCATTCCCATGGTATTTTGGTTCTAATATTAAAATTACGTGAGCGGCACCATTTTACAAATACTTCCAAAAATATGGATTTCTTTATTTATTTATATTTTAACATCAGTATCCTACCCTATTGGCCATAAACGATTAAAAATTTCTACTTAATAATATGTTGTACAATTTAAAAATATATAAAAAAACTAATTTAATAAAAAATTAAAGTAATAAACTTAAACCATAATAATTATAATCAAAATTTTTAGTTTTTAATATATCAATCACATTTATTCGGATTTATAAGAATTTATATACTTTAAAAAATTAAACAACAAAATATATAAAAAATAAAGAGTTTCACCAAATCAAGTTATTTAAATCCAAACTAAGAGAAAAAACTGATAAGCACAATTGTGCAAGAAATTTAGAAAACCAATAACAAAATCTGTCAAAACTGATAGCTCTACATTTCAAGAATTAAACAAAATCCACTGATAGTAAATAAGGTACTTTTAATGCCTCAAACACACTAGAATGCAACGCAAATTACAGCCATCACCAGATCATATTCATAAAAAAATCTATCAAAATGCACTAAACATCAATTTACTAAAACATATACTGCCAAAGAGAACAAACAACAATTTACAGAAGCTATCGATCAATTGCATACACAATTGGCAAAATTTCAAAAACTTCCTTTTGTTTGATTATTATTGCGGTTTTAAATGAACGTACTATCTTTCTCATAAATTTGTCAATATTTATGTTTAACGTATTTGCAAAAAATGCCAACTTCGCTCTCAATGGGTTAGGTTAGGTTCTAAAGGTTACCGTCAAATAAACAGATTACGGCTCACTTGGGTCCTGAGAGGTCCCTTTGTGCTACCTATGAAGAAGAAAAGATAGACAGAGGATGTGGAAAGTTTAGATTAGAGGAAAAGAAACATAATGCAGAGTAAATGTGAAGAGGTAGTGTAGCGAGAGAAGGATGATAGTAATTGCATACAGAAAAGCGTAGAAGAATCTGTTGCTGTATAGACATCAAAGGGTCCATGTGTTGGAGTTCTATTCCTGAAACCATCCACATTCCCTCACGAATGAGTTAATGCCATTTATGCTGCTGATCAATAAATCGGTGAGACTATCAAGAAAACCTTGTCCCAGATAACGCGATCGAAAGTTTTCTAGGGCATGCACAGAAGAGATGGAAAATAGATTCCTCCTCATCGTCCTGCAAAAATCGCCGTATCATCCTTGCAATTTGAAATGTGGGTTTGATTTCCCATCTGTGTTGTGCCATGTCATAAAATGTGAGACCACAGAACCAATCTATGTTGGCGTCCTATAGAGTAGTACTTTGCCTTGCTAACTCGTCGGCAGTGTTATTGCCTTGGTTGACCCCGCACCCATTTGAGTGCAATTCTCGAATGTGACGCCATATCATTTAGGGATGTCCGGCATTCGTGGAATAGATTTGATGTAGTATATACACCTATCAGGGTTGATTGCAGCTTGGCTGTCGGTAAAAATTACGATATCCCTAACATATATCCTATAATACCTTAGCCAATTAACCGCTGCTTTAATGGCCATAATTTCGGCTTGTAAGATGCTGCATTCGAATTCAGCAATGAGCGTTCTTTGAGCCATCGGTGTAGATGCATAGGACCCCATCTGGGGGTGTGTCGTTTGGGTCCTCAGCGATGGAGAAAGTATACAATCTCGAGAGGATCGGTTTGTGAGCGCAGTAGTCTATTAGCACAGGGAGAACGTTAGTTGTCCGTAGTTTGCTCGAATGACCACCTGTGGCTTTGAGCCTAGTTGCTGTATTCATGGCGAGCTTTCAGGCCAGAAGATTTACTGGGATCCAGTTCAGCATCGCAAATAGTGTTTTTGAAGACGTCGTGCGCATTGCGCCGGTAATGAGAAGTCCCATTTTTATTTTGGGAATTAATTTCTAAAGACACTGTTCAAAGTTCGTAATTTTACTAAGTCCATAAATTTATATTTATTATAGAGTGGTTCTTTTGTATTTTACGGATATAACGAACTATCTAACCACAGAAAACAACTAGAACTCCAACCTGCTCACAAAAAACTTAACAGAATTGTCAAAAAAAACTGAACTCTTTGAACAAATTAATACGCGTGAAGAGAATAATTCTGAGCAAATGAAGAGAATTCTAGTTGTTTTCTATGTATCTAACATACTGAACCGACCACTCTGTGTTCAATAAAACCGTGTTCGTTTAAGCACGTAGAATATTCTATAGGTAACTAAATTTAAATGAATAGTTGGGTTGTTCTTATCTCTGACTTTCTGGGAATGTTTTTTATGATTTTTTAGTTTTTAAATATTTATAAGATAATTCAGCTAAAAGAGTGATATATAAATGAAAACTAACTAATTATAAAACAATAAACTTACTCACACAATTGTTTATGAACATGAGGGAAAACATTCAACAATTTGTTTAAATTAGAGCCCATTTAAATTTAGTTTTTGATAATGTTTTTAAAAGATATTCACAGAGAAGCGTGAATTGATGTTGCAACGGACACCTTGTGTTTCCTGTATTTGGACAATAATTTTTTTATTCATTGATCAATTATGCCTATTCTCAATACTAAAGATAAATATTTGGGTTAAATTTCGCCACTTATGGTGGTCCCATCTGAACCCTATCCTAATTTAAATGTTCCTAGCGATAACACTTTATGAGTTTTAAAATTATTTATTTCCAACTTTTAGTGACGTTTATGCAAAATTGCGATAATGCTAAGTGCGAGGATTTTTTTTGCTGTTAGAAGAAAACTTCCTGAGGAAAGAATTTACTCTAATAGTATATATGTACCTGGTGTCGGTATTAAAGCTCCCATAAATGCAGCTATTGTCTCAATTTGGGAATAAACACCAATGAAGGATGTTTCCTCAACTCCAGTGCGGTTTACTTCAGCTACAACAGCTTGCAAAAAAATTTGCTCTAATCGGGAACAATTTTTTATAGCCTGTACCTTTGCGCTGGCTATCATTTCAGCTAAAGCTTGTTGAACATGTAACATGTTGACACATTGTACTCCATTTGGTCCAGCTTTTAAAGCAGCCGCATCAGCTATTTCAGTGGCCCGCCGACAGATGTCCAAAGCACGGCGTGCATCTCCCGATACTGCAGCTACTTTTCTACATAATAGAATTAAGTTGTAAATATTAATATTTATCGTATTTTAAAATTAAAGTTAATATCCTATCAATTTTGGATATCCTACTATTGATGCATGTTGTTCGTAATTTCAAAGAAAATAAAATATTTTATACATCTGTATTAGGGTTCAATCCAAAGAATTTTGATAAATATGTATCTACTAAATTACTTGTCCGGTCGCATTCAAATCTATAATGTAACGTATGTATTATTTAAGTTAGGTTAGAAAAGGGGGGCGTATTCACCCCACCATTCAAATCCATTTTGATCTCTTTAATATAGAAAAAAGAAAAGAAAATAAGAAGAAATATATGGGCTGTTACAAAAAATGTTAACCCTTTAAAAAATATATATTTCTTTGTTGTGGCATTACAATCATTTCGATGGAGTGTCGTCAAAGTTATAGCGGTTTTAAGTAGAACATATTCACATTTTTACAAAGAATGATAAATAAATTTAGTTTCGATCAATTATATATACCGCAGTTGTTTTATCTATATAACCAAGATTTGTAAAATTTATAATATGCTGTGCAAAACAAAAAGTGATAAAAACTAAGTTCAGACGGTAATCCAATTTAATTTTATATAACACACTCAGATATTAATTTATTATCTTTTGACTTACCTGGCTACCAATTGTATTGCGTCACTCTTAAATGCCTCAGAGCCACTTAAACGTCCAGTTACAATTTCCTGTAGCTGTTTGTGCGTGTAAGGTTGAAATGTTAAACGAGTTAAGCCTAAACGCGAGGTAACTTTACCCATCAACAAACGTTCTGGTAAGTCCATGGTATTAGCTATTGTCACGACCACTAAACGTGCAGCAGATTTTGTGGGCCAATCTAGCAGATTGTATACAACATCTTGTCTTCTATTGCATAAAATATCTAGTTCATCTACCAATAGAACAGTGGTAACTCTTCTAGGTGCCGGAGTAGTAAAACGTTTTTCCAACAATGTATGTGCATGTTCCCAGGATAGAGTTTTACCGGTTAATTGCCTATAAATATGAACATAGGCCTGACGGGGTTCAGTTAAGCGCATTCCATTGATTTCCAAAAAATCAAATGGTGGCAATTCGTCTTCCAACACTTTTTTTTGTAAACTTCTTATAACGCCTGTGACGGTAGCAGTTTTACCAGTTCCTGGAACACCTGAAACGTACATACAACCACCGCACTGATCTTGAATTTTACCTTCTAAGAATGTGTATATATTTTCAAACTCTTTTTCACGACAAGGCAGCGATTTTGGAACAACAGAGACATGTAAACGTTCACGGGCGATTTGTAAATCTGTTTTATTTTTATCTCCTCCTGCTAAACTATTCCGTTTCTCTAATGTTGGCTTAATTTCTCCAGAACGTATCATTTTTAGTTTCTGGGATGGAGTTCGAGGAGTACCTGGTGTTTCTGAGTTTGTCATTTTTATAGTACTTCTTCTACCCTTATTAGGAGTTTTTTGTGTAGATTTTTTTGGTGTCGACTGTTCTAAAGCTACCTCTTTATCTTTCTCATCTTCTATACCGGTAGAAGTAATAGATTTTTTGGCTTTAATACGTTTGGGTGTGCTAATGATTTCATCGTCATTAAATATTCGTTTCTCCACAATGCTTGATAACTGAATGTTTCGTTTCGGCGTGCCTTCAGCTAATTTGTTTATATTATAAATAATTAATATATTAGTTATGTTCCAGTACTAGTCAGATTTACAAGTTTATATAAAAATTTACTGGAAAACTGTGTGTATTGTTGTTTTATAAAACAACCATTGGCGTATGTAGACGTTTTTTAAAGTATGTTTCTTGGGTGAGGTCTAAAGCCCTTTACTATAAAATATCATGGATTATCCTATTATATATTATTAAAATGAAATGTAAGTTTCTTTGTTTGTGGGTCAATTAGTACGAGTGCGTGAGGTCGTTATAGGCCATGTAAGATATCAATTGGATTATCTTATGTAAGAACTGGATAGGATGTCACGCCCACTTTTTTTAAAACTTTTAAACCGTAGTAAATATTTGATGTCGCCTAATAAGGAGTAGCGAAGCTCACCGGGTTAACCTCGTTAAAACAATATTAATGCACACATTTTTGAATTACAGAAAAATTACATAGTAAATTTAAACAATGTATTTATGTAAAGTTTTTTTTATATACTGTGGCTCACAGCACACAATTTTATATTTAAATTTATATAATTAAAAATAAATTTTGGTATAATTTTTTCCATTTCATTTTGGCCTTAAAGCCAAAACTTTATATTATTTATAAAGTTCATATGCGTGATTATTGCAAATAAAAAATAACTTGGTAATAAATTTATACGCAAATGAACGTAAAAGGAAGTGTCTAATTACTATAAGCCACTTGCAAATATAGTGCAAAATTTTCATATCGAAATACTTTTAATTGCGAATAAATGGTGCATATTAACGTAATGATTTAGTATTAAAAAATGCCTAATCAAATAGTGTATTAAAAATTCAAAATTCTAAAAATTATAACATCAATGTATTAGTTTTATATGATACCTCATCATAGCAGAATAACAAAATGTAGAATTCATATAATCCATATGTGAAAGGCACATCATTCAAATTTTGTTTTGAAAGCAGAAATGCAAACTATAGTTACGGACAAAAAATAATATGAGAACCACAATAAAATTTCACATGGTCAAAGCTGAGGTGTTTTCGAGTTGATTTGGATTAGTACAGGCTTCAAGCGGCTGAGGGGGGAAGTGGGTGGCCCTCTAAAGTTGCCTACATTGGGTATGTAATTTTTATAAAAAAAAAAAAAAATGGACAAAAATTAATTCATGGCATGAAAGAAATTTATATGTAGATAGTCATTGCAAATCACTACAAAAAATATGGTCATATGTGTAGGTTGGTTATCTATTTTAGTTTAAGAGATATTCTGATCGAAACAAATGTTGACCTCATTTTGCCAAATATTTGCCAAATTTCTTACGAAATTGTAAATAATATTGCTGCAAGAATCATATAATTATATTAATTCGTTGGAATTTTAAATAAATTGTACACATATATGAATGTTTTTTGTAGAGATTTATTACAAGGACCATCTATATATAAAATTTTTTTCTATTATATTATAAATTACATTTTGGTGATTTTTTAAAAATTGAGATACTTCCATCGGTTCTTTAGTTACAGAAAGCGGGTTTTGGAACCACTAAGATATGAATAGTTCCGAAAACTTTTCATATCAAAAAGTATCTATGGATCTATGGATTTGGCACTTAAAAACATGGGTAAAATTGAAGCTCCTAACAAAAGATAAGTATCTAAAATCAATCATTATAGTTAAATTATTTTATTTTCGATTAAATGGCTGAAATTAAAATCAGTTATAAATGTTCTTCGATAACAGAAAATCTTAAAAAATTTCACCAAATCTGAAAGTTTTAATTCTATAATTTCTTCTGGGAACATAAAACAATTGGAGGAATTATTCCCTTGGAAAAACAAGCACTCTTGCATGGTTTGGAGATATCGACCTGACAATTTGAAATGGTAGTAATCCTCCCACATATTATACAAACAATATTATGATGCTTCATTGTATAAATATTTCCAAGTCTGTATTTTTTGGACCCGTACGAAAATTCTACTACAAGATTTAACATTTATATTCTGCTATAAAAAAATTACTTCTTTATATTAATATGAATTTTAAATAATAAATAAATAAATAAAATGATAAAAATTCATTTTCGGTACATGAGGCTACAATTTGAGGCCTTTCCTGGTATCTATTATAAGGTATTTGGAATGAGTTATGTTTTCGCCAATTGTGTTCTCATATTCTCAGAATAAATTTAAGTTCCTACCGAATTTTGAAGCGTCCTATTGACATTAAATTTCACGACTTAAGCCATTTTCTCTTCCTAAAGAACTTTTTTGCATTAAATCTTTTTAAATTGTCTATAACTACAACTATAGGGGGAAAACAAAAAATTTCAAACACCAGACGAACATCACCATCTCCGATTTCTATGAAATTCGGTATACAGACTCATTACGTCAATACAAAATTTCTTCAAAATTTTCAAATTCTTTATAGTTTAGATTTTATAGTTTAAATCAATATTCGTCCTTGTATCAATAATATTTGAAAAAAAAAAAACATATCTTCTATTTTTAAAATTTTTTTCCTAAAATGTTTCCTAAAGTGTTGGAATCAAAATATAAAAATTTAGAGTGGGATCATGAGGGGATGCTGAGAACACTAAAATTTAGTAATTTAGTAGATAAAGCTTGATAAATCCAGTTTCCAAATATTTTTCTGAAAACTTGATTCTTTAAAGAAAATGATAATAAAATCATTATTCGTCCTTGTATCAATAATATTTTTAAAAGAACATGTCTTCTATTTTTAAAATTATATATATTGTTTAATTTTGGCTGGGGAGCCATATGATTTGTAGTATTGAGGATTAATGAATTAATTTTTGTTTTTTAGTTTTAAAATATCCTTAATTTCAGGAGTGAATCTTTGTAATATATGTTAAAGTTGGCCTAAGGAGGCTTTTTTATAATTACTGTGAATTTTAAAAAATAAATAAATAAATAAATAAATAAATAAATAAATAAATAAATAAATAAATATTTGTATTGATTGTAACGATATAATACGTATGAATACATATATTTATTTCTAAACAAATTTGACTTACCTAGTCTGGTAGTTGCAGATTTCAATATGCTTTTGCGGCGATTAGAGGGGGATCCATCTGAAGTCTCTTTAATTCTTTTGGTAGGAGTATGGTAAATGTTTGTTGGATTTGGTATAGCCTTAGATGAACTATCTTCCTGTTGTATTGCAAGAGGGTCTTCATCAAAAGAAGCTAGTCGGGATGAACGACGCCTTTGGAATATATATTTATTCTTATATTATTATTAAATGAAAATACATAATTTTGATTTGAATTGTTAACAATTCATAAGAGGAAAATCCAAAAATTTCAAAATTGTTTGAAACATACTTTAAGTGTTTTACATTGCCAAAGTGTGGCTCTTTTTGGATCTTACAAAATAGCTAATTCACAAGGTATGCTATTTGAGTTATTGTCTTATATGTTGTATAAGATAACACATTTTTTAATCCGTTTTTCACTAAAAAACTATTTCTCACTAAAAATTAAATTTGCTAAAAATAGATTTTTAGTTAAAAAAATCAGATTTTCAGCTAAAAATTAAAAAAAAGTTATTTAGCGATGAAAGCAAATACAAATGTATAACAATTTTGTCATTAATGTGGATTTTAGGCATTAATTTTCTGATTCCCTCTTTTATAAAACTTATTTGCGCTAAAATTAATTGAGATCGTAGAATAAATAATGTATTTATGAGTATTTAAACATGTTTATAATATACACATGGATGCAAAGTGAAATAATAGACGATCATAACCCATTTCAGCAAACTTTTTCGTAAGATTTTATCCAATTCCATTTTTATTAAAAAAAATATTAAAATTAAAATTTGACATTTTTTCTATAAAATCACGTTGTCCTTCTTTCTCGGTTTACGAGTTATAGGCCATAAAAGTTTCAATATATTTTCCTGAATATCTTTATTAGTAATTGACGAATCTTTATTATGCCATTTAAAAGCTCTTATAAATATCTTTTCAGTGATATATAACACTATCATATTAATTAGCTACTTGGGAACAAAATTGACTTAAAAAAATTTTTGATATTTTGCAAAAAAGCTTATTTAGTGAAGCTGCTGTTCGACATACTCAGAGGACAACGTTCTTAAGACCGCCCGCAGTCCAGCAACACAGAAAAACCTTTATTAAGGCGAAAAAATATAATAATTTCAAGTGTGCTGATAATCTTAATATTCTCCCGTATTTTTATTATTTTATTTTTTTAAGTTTTGAATTCAAAACTCATCCGCTTTTGCGCGCCCTGACAAAAATGATTAACGCGAACAGATAATGTGTGCATAAATAGTCGTTAACAAAACTACAGATCAACGTTAGTGTCAGAATAAAAATATTATGAAACTACTTTTACTTGAATTTACAAATTATTAGATTTTCCATGCATTATTTTTTGTTACCTTTCAGATAACCTTAGTTTAATTTTCATATCATTTGAAGGTTGTTGAGGATCCGGTGTTAATTTTACAATTGAGTAATTGAGGCAGTCGGAATCTGTGGTGGTATCTGCTTCACCGCTGTCCAAACTCAAGTTTAGATTTCTCTTTGCAGACGCTGCTCTCGATCGGGGAGTAATTTTAACGTTTTGTTCTGACAAAGGCGAAGCCGGCAAATAATTGGCATTAAAATCGTCTTCCTCACTTGTCTTACCACTAATAGCAGATTTCTTTTTGGCCGATAAACGTACTACACTACGCCCTCCTATAATTTTAATGGGCGATACCTTGCTATCAGCTTTAAAGTAATTTAAATCAATAAATTCGACTGTATTTTCTGCGTTTAATGATGATCTTCGTTTACGTGATGATAACACATCAGCAGCTAGAACTGTTGAATGTCTTATTTTTTTCGAAGAATCTGACTTGGATGCCGGACATTTTTCGGCAGTGGATTTTCTTCTACCACGTATCGATGAAACTTCTTCATTATTAAATTGTAAGGGCACCAAACGATACGAGTTCTTAACTTTTATGAATTTATAACGGCAGACGAACATTGGGCAGCTACTTCTTTTACTATCGAAATGTTGCAATAAACTTGCGGCAGATGTTTCTGTTGAACCGCATATAACGCTGCACTTACGAAAAACCGTTTCTAATGAGATATCTGAGTCGTAAGGTCGATGTTCTTCAATCAACTCTGAACCAAAGTCTATACAAACTGTGTCGTTGTCAAAGTGTTTGTGGGGAATACACTCCGGACGTGAATACCATTGAACTATAGCACGACATGGATCACGGTTTGACATTTCTCTTAACTCATACAAATGCAAAATCTTTGCAATATCACAACCATCCACAGAGTCGGGATCAGATGCATCAGCATTTGAAACCAACACAAAATCGCCTATACTCAACGTTAGAGGGCCAATAATGCACTTAGCATAAAAAAATACGTTCTTATGTTGTAAATGCGCAACGCTTACTTGGGGATCGTGAGCTCCAATCCACTTAACTATTGGGGTACTTAATTGTTCAATCTGTTTTAAAACCATTTCAGTTTATTTTAAATTGAATAACTGTTCTAAATAAATTTTTTGATTGTGTTAGCACTTTTTAATTAGTTTATTCTTTACAGTTTGTAAACAAATTCAAGAAATGCTTTTTTCTGCAACTTCAGCAGATGTTTTTTAAGTAGCTTAGTTCTTCAAATGTCATGACTACAAAAAAGCGTAGGTTTTTCGCGCCTAAACAGAGACCTGCGCCGAACAAGTTTAACGGCGGCGGCTTTGCTAAAAATTGTCAGCGGCGGCTCAAAGTCGGCTGTTAGCCGGCTGAGAGGTGAACATAACTTTTTATTTCCTAGTTTTCGTATCGTCTTATAGAGTTTATTAATTCACAAATGTGGTCCCAACCCTTTAGATGTAAGGGATCCGAAGACCGTTTGTTTGAACATTATTTTTTTTATTTCCTAAAA